>CAUYLG010007201.1:0-97247 GCA_963573385.1 Cacajao melanocephalus
CTTTGTGGTGTTCTCTGTATTTCCTGGACTTGAATATTGGCCTGCCTTGCTAGGTTGGGGAAGTTTTCCTGGATAATATCCTGAAGAGTATTTTCCAGCTTGGATTCATTCTCTTCCTCACATTCAGGTACACCTATCAAACATAGATTAGGTCTTTTCACATAGTCCCATATTTCTTGGAGACTTCGTTCATTCCTTGTTACCCTTTTTTTTCTCTAATCTTGCCTTGTCGTTTTATTTCATGGAGTTGATCTGCGACCTCCGATATCCTTTCTTGTGCTTGGTCTGTTAGGCTGTTGATACTTGTGCATGCTTCGTGAAGTTCTCGTGTTGTGTTTTTCAGCTCCATCAATTCATTTATATTCCTCTCTAAGTTGTCCATTCTCGTTAGCATTTCATTAAATCTTCTTTCAAGGTTCTTAGTTTCTTTGCATTGGGTTAGAACATGTTCTTTTAGCTCACAGACGTTTCTTATTATCCACCTTCTGAAGCCTGATTCTGTCAGTTCATCGCACTCATTCTCCGTCAGGCCTTGTTCTCTTGCTGATGGGAGCTGCGATCCCCTGTAGGAGGAGAGGCATTCTGATTTCAGGTGTTCTCAGCCTTTTTGCACTGGTTTCTTCCCATTTTTGTGGATTTATCCACCTGTCGTCTTTGTAATTGCCAGCTTTCAGATTGGGTCTGAGTGAACGTCCGGCTTGTTGATGATGAAGTTTTTTCTGTTTCTTAGTTTTCCTTTGGCGGATGCCCTTTCCCCACAGAGCTAGGCCTGCCCGGGTTCCGCTGTGCTTACTGTGAAACTCTCAGTCCTTAGCGCTTCCAATTGCTGTTCTCCTTGTGGGGATGGGACCAGCCGAGCCCAACTCAAAGGGCATCCAGTCCTGTATACTCCGCACTGAGAAGCGCCGCGCCAGCCAAAAGAGTTGTGCTGGCGACCCGTGTGGCATCTCTGCTGGGTAGCTCCCAGTTTGTGGGCAACAGAAATTCGTCTGAAATTGTGGCATCCACTCGCTCTCTGCGCTTTCACTGGGAGCTACAGTCTTGAGCTGTTGCTAATTGGCCATCTTGGATCTCTTTCCACCCAGTGATGAAGTTTTTTCTGTTTCTTAATTTTCCTTTGGTGGACGCCCCTTCCCCACAAAGCTAGACCTTCCCAGTTCGGCTGTGTTTACTGTGAAACTCTCAGTCCTCAGCATTTCCAATTGCTCTTCTCCTTGCGGGGATGGGACCAGCCAAGCCTGACTCAAAGGGCACCCCTTCCCATGTACTCTGCACCGAGAAGCGCCGTGCCGGGGCGCCGGCAAAACAGCCGCGCCAGCCAAAAAAGTCGCGCTGGCAACCTGTGTGGCTCCTCTGCTGGGAATCTCCCAGTCTGTGGGCAAAAAAAATTCGTCTGAATGTGTGGCGTCCACTTGCTCTCTGCGCTTTCACTGGGAGCTACAATCCTGAGCTGCTGTTAATCGGCCATCTTGGATCTCTCTCCTTTTTTTTTGTTTGATATGTAGTGAGTCTTCTTTATGACATAGTATGAGAACATTTTTTACAAATATTCAATGTATAGTATAAAAGTGTGCATCTTCTCTGGGATATAATTCTTTAAAATCAAGCTTTTTTGACGTATTATATGAATTTCTTATCCTGCTTTTTTTTCCCCCTATTTGATCTGTATCTCTGAAGGATGTTTATAAAACATATCCCCGTATTATATCTCCTTGGAACTATTTTATCCTGTTCAATGTTTTTGTCCTAAATTCTATTTTCCCCCAATACTACTATTGCTACACCAGGTAAAAGTATGCCTACTGAGTCTTTTTCTCTTTTTCTTTTTTTTTTTTGAAATGGAGTCTCAATCTGTTGCCAGGCTGGAGTGCAGTGATATGATCTTGGCTCACTGCAACCTCCGACTCCCTGGTTCAAGCAGTTCTCCTGTCTCAGCCTCCTGAGTAGCTGCACACACCACCATTCCCAGCCAATTTATGCATTTTAGATAGAGACTGGCTTTCACCTTCTTGGCCACTATAGTCTTAATCTCCTGACCTTGTGATCCACCAGCCTTGGCCTCCCATAGTGCTGAGATTATATGGGGTGGGCGGGCGAGGAGGGGGGGCACCATGCCTGACCCTGAGTCTTTTTTCTGAATTTTTATTTTCAAACCTGATATGGTTTGACTCTATGTCCCTACCCAAATCTCATCACAAATTGTAATCCGCGTAATCCCCGTGTGTTGAGGGAGGGACCTGGTGGGAGGTGATTGGATCATGAGGACGGTTTCCCCCATGCTGGTCTCAGGCTAGTGAGTGAGTTTTCACAAGATCTGGTGGTTTTATAAATGTTTGACAGTTCCTCCTTCACATTTGCCCTCTCGTGCCACCTTGTGAAGAAGATGCCTGCTTCCCTTTGTCTACTGCCATGATTGTAAGTTTCCTGAGTCCTCCCCCAGCCGTGTAGAACTGAGTCAATTAAACCTCTTTTGTTTGTAAATCACCCAGTCTCAGGTATTCTTTATAGCAGTGTGAAAATGGATTAATACACAATGTTTTCCTGATAATCTGTTTTAAGTATGCATCTCGCAGAGATCATATAGCTTTAAAAAAAATCCAATATATAGTAGTGTCTTTTAATAGATTAATTTTCTATTTATTGTGAGTATTCCTCTATTTGGATTAATTTTATCCATCTTGTTTTGTGCTATTTAACATCATCTTTAACTTCCTTTTAAAATTCATTTTTGCTACCTTCCTTGGATTACAAATTTTTAAACAATTAATTTTTTTTCTTTTGCCAGTTTAGAAGCTACTGATTGTATTTTATTATTTTGGTGATTTTGCTTTAATTAAAAAAAAAACAAAATACAGTATACATACATAAAATTGTATGTGACAGAAATGAATGATCACAAAATGAATGATCACATGATGACAGAACATTCATGTAACTGTCATATAAGAAATAAAACATTTCCAGTATTTCAGCAGTATAGAGCATTCATGCATTTTAAAAATATATCTTTTCACTCCCAGTTTTAATGAAGTATAATTGATAAATAAAAATTAAATATATTTATGGTGTACAACATGGTGTTGTGATATACATATACATTGCTAAATGACTACCACAATCTAAAATAAATCTTTAATTTAAATTTTGTTTCCATTATCTGAAGTTATGCAGTATCTCTGTACTTTTCCAGATGAGATGAGGACATTAGCAAAGCTGAATTAAGTAGCCATCAAAAACTCTTTCTAATCATTTTCTATGATATTGTTTTTAACTTCAATATCACTTATTCAAAGCAAAGTCAGCTATTTTATATTCAATAGTTACATAAATTTTGCATCTCGCTTCCCTTCTCTGAGCCTTTTTTTTTTTTTGCTTCTTTCTAAAGTACATCCTTTAGTAGTTTTTTACTATTAATTTATAAGAAGTAAATTCTAAACCTCATTCTATGTCTGAAAATGTCTTTATTTCATATTTATTTGAATGATACTCTATCCAATTACGAAATTCTAGTTTAACAATTGTCTTCCCTCAGCACTTTGAAATTTTTCTCTATTGCTTTCAATTACTTATTGTTACTACTCTTAAATCTATTCACAATATAATTGCCATTGCTTTGAAGGAAATGTGTCTTTTCTGTTTGATAATTTTCAAAAAAATTCTGTTTATTTTTTAATTGAAGTGTGTCCTCTTGTTTTTATTATGGCACCCCACCCTTCTTTCAGCTGTGCTTGATGCCTCTAGGTTTGGAATCTGGGGGACAATCATTTGAGAAGACATCTCCCATTCTCTGACCAGGAGCAGGATGGGTATTTCTTAGTCTGATAACCTGGAGGATGAGACTCAGGGTCTGATTATTCCTACCGCAGACTTTCAACCAATCCTTCTGTGTTTGGAAATTTCCTGTAAGTCTCACATTTAGAGATACCTGGTGCACCCAATTCCTGACCTTTTTCTCATGTAAATTGGCTTGCTTCCTTTTGGCACATAAGTTTGAGGGATCTCTGAACTGCTAAATCACATACCACTAGACCATCTGCTTTCAATCTCTCAATATTTAGATATTTCTTGTCTGTTATCATCCCCCTTTGCTATTTTCTTTGTATCTGAAGATTTATAGATATGTTAAAAATTCTTTACAGTAATTTTGGAGGGGGCTTCTTGGAGATATAATGAATGAATGCCTATATTCAACCTTCTGTGTTTAAACAACAATTTTTTCCGTTAAGGTTTTATAGACATTGAAAATTCTATTAACAGAAGATAGGGTACTTCATTTCATAATTAGAAATATCCCAGGGAGACATAACACATTAACTTATAATTATAAATGGCTGTCTGCTTTCCGCTTTATAATTGACCCCCAATTCAGAATTAATTGCTTCCATATCCCTGTTTTATCTCCTTCACATATTTATGGTTTTTGGTTAGCAGGCCTCAAAAACTGGACAGTAGACTTCTTGGGATTATGTCTTAGTACCATGACAGGTACTAAATACACATCTGACTGCCTGGCACAGAGGTTGCACCATAAATGCTTCTTCAATAAAACTGAATGATTTAGAATCGGAATTAACACAAAAAATTTCAGCTATGACAAGACTGTTTGTCACCCATTGGCAAGAAATTTGAACCAGATGTTCACTATGTTACCATATTTTCCTCTCGGATTTGTCACTTGATTTGATCGATTACTGGGTTTAGAAAATGACATTATGAGTAGATGAAAACCCAGTAATAATGAAATGACAATATTACTTGGTATGTGTGTAATCCTTTTATTAAGGTATTTCTATAACCATCATTTTTAAAAGTCTTCATACATCCCTGCAATTTTGGAGAATTGTAAGGCCTATTTACAAGATACTAGTGAGAATAGTCATCATCAATTTAGGAAAACAAAAGGATATTCCCATATTTAACACTGTTTTATGTAAAACTATGAGCGGTGAAGGCAGGAAACTAGAAGGGCTTATTAAAGGAATTTTTAAAAGTGTGGATCACCTGTTAATTGCTAAAATACAGGCCTGAATTTTCCCTTTTATATTACCCTTCCCCTAAGGAATACAACCATCAGTTGAACACACCTGTTTCTTTCTTTCTTTCTTTTCTTTCTTTCTTTTTTCTTTCTTTCTTTCTTTCCTTCCTTCCTTCCTTCCTTCCTTCCTTCCTTCCTTCCTTCCTTCCTTCCTTCCTTCCTTCCTTCTTTCTTTCTTTCTTTCTTTCTTTCTTTCTTTCTCTTTCTTTCTTTCTTTCTTTCTTCCTTCCTTCCTTTCCTTTCCTTTCCTTTCCTTTCCTTTCCTTTCCTTTCCTTTCCTTTCCTTTCCTTTCTTTCCTTTCTTTCCTTTCTTTCTTTCTTTCTTTTTTTTTGATGGAGTCTCACTCTGTTGCCCAGGCTGGAGTGCAGTAGCGCGATCTCGGCTCACTGCAACCTCTGCCTCCCAGGTTCAAGCGATTCTCCTGCCTCAGCCTCTGCATAGCTGGAACTACAGGCGCATGCCATGACACCTGGCCAATTTTTGTATTTTTAGTAGAGACAGGGTTTCACTGTGTTGACCAGAATGGTCTTGATCTCCTGACTGCATGATTTGCTCTCCTTGGCCTCCCAAAGTGCTGGGATGACAGGCATGAGCCACCACGCCCAGTCACACACACCCATTTTTTGAAGAGAAATAGAAAAGGGAACTTGGTGCAATGTGTATCGATCTACAGAAATGGCCTGTGTACTAGACCGCCTGCCCATGCAGAGTGACACAGATACACTTCTTTGCCCAATTCCACATTCTGACCACAAAAGGACTACAGCTCTGAGCTTATTCTATCTAATAGTTTACATGGAGGGAGTAGAGGGACCTCTCCTTATATAGAGAAAACAAAGATCTTCTTTAGTAAAAATATTATAATTAGACACAATTATAACCACACAGATAATTGACAACCAGTAGCTATCAGCAAAGGGAGTAATGATAATTTTTGCCTGGCATAGAAAGACTTGCTGTTGTTCATACTGAGAATTGTCTAATCTCTCCTCAAGAAGCAGGAGGCCTGAGGATTCTAGCTAGGCTGGGATTCCAGGAGAAAAGAATAATATGGGTTTGAGAAGGGTTGGGGTCTGTGGCCATGCAATTTTGAACAAAGTGTAATGGAACCAGGAAAGCTGGGCTTAGACAAAGAAATATTTTAGAAGTTGAGGAAGAGTTTCCAAAGCAAGAATCAAATCTATGGAAAGGATTACCACAGAGATTGCCTGGTAGGAGCTTTGAAGTCTGCTGATTCAGTCTGAAAAGGAGGATTGTACATTGAAGTGAAGTTATTTACTGCAGAATGTCAAACAGGTAATGTAACGTTTACTAATTGATATTACAGTTCATTTATGGACTGGTCCCATAGGAGGAGGTTTTAAGCATGGATTCAGCTAGTAAGAGATATGCATTTTAAATGCATTAAAGGAAGCTAAAGTTGTAAATTGGAATAAATTATTACGCCATCTTAAACTAGGTGTTGTTATATAAATGGAGGGAGCAGGGAATTGTTTGTCCTTCTTCAGAGAGGTCAAATTAACATCACATCATAGCGTCAGGGATGTCTCCTGCGAATACCTAGCAGCTTTACAGGTGTGACTCCCTTGGTTACTGAAAGAGCTGGTCAGTCGCCAGTCTGAGCTATTTTTATGTTAGTTGTGTGAAAGCTGAAGAACTCCTGGGTTTGTGGTCATGCTGACTCACTAGATAAAATGGACAACTGAAGAAAATGGTGCTTTTTTCTTCTTCTAAAGAATAGACAGATGCCCGTGCATCACAGAAGTGGGACTTGAGAGCTTTATGAGGCTGGCTATTGGAGTGAGCCCTGGAAATTCTTTTTATGATGTATAGGTTTGTGGAGGGAGTCTATATGTTTGTCTCATGGCTTCTTGATAATCATTAGGTTTTAGAGAACTTACTAACAAATCGTGGCTGACTTCTGAAAATGAAAGTTGCAGATTTACACAAGAAACCAGAAAGTTAGGAATACATTATCCCAAGTTCTAGTATGGAAATAGGTAGTCTTATGCTGAAAGAGTAAAACTTTGGTAATTAAGGGGCTAATTAATGAGCTATCTGGAATATGAAATATATTTTTTATAATTTTTGAAATTACATTTTAAAAGTCAGGATATAATTCATGTACCATGCTATTCAGTTATTTCAAGTGGGTAAAGTGGTTTTTAACATATTCACAAAGTGGTACAACCACTATCTCATTCCAGTACATATTCATCTCCCCAAAAGAAAGATGTTAGCCAACCTTTCCTGTTTTCCTCTCCTCTCAGTCCCCAGAAATCACTAATGTGCTTTCCATGTCTATGAATTTTTCTATTCTGGACGTTTCATATAACTGGTATCATATAATATATGGCCTGTTATGTCTGCCTTTTTGCATTCAACACAAGGTTTTCAAGATTTCATCCATGTTGTTGAATGCATCACCATTTTGTTTCTTTCTATGGTTCAATAATATTCCATTGTATGGGGATACTGCATTTGTTATTCATCATCAGTTGATGGACATTTGGCTTGTTTCCTCTTTCTGATTGATAGGAGTAATGCTGCTATAAACAACCATGCAAGATTTTATGTGGACATATATTTGTAGTTCTCTTGGATATATATCCATGTGGAATTATCAGATTATATGGTGCTGGGTCATATGGGGACCTTATGTTTGACGTTTTAAGGAACTGCAAATCTACTTGAAAGTGGCTGAACCACTTTATATTTCACCAGCAATATGTAAGAGTTTCAGTTGATCCCCATTCCCTCCAACACTTTTTTCTATATTTTATTTTAGCCATCTGTATGAAATGGTATCCTTTTGTAATTTTGATTTTCATTTACCTAATGACTAATGGTGTTGAACATCTTTTAATGAGCTTATTGGTCATTTGTATATCCTCTTTGGAAAAATGACTATTTAAATATTTTACCTAGCCTTTGATTGGGTTGTTTGTATTATTGAATATAAGAAAATATTTTCTCTCATTCTGCAGGGTGTGTTTTTCACTTTCTTGATAGTGTCCTTTGATACCCAATAGTTTTTACTGTTGATGAAATTCAGTTTATCTATTTTTTAATTGAATTTGCTTTTGATGTTACATCTAAGAAACCATAGCCTAACTCAGGGTCACAAAGATTTATTATCATGTTTCTTCTAGGAGTTTTATAATTTTAGTTCTTATATTTAAATCTATAATTGGTTTGGGTTAATTTTCATGTATTACTTGAGGTGAAGGTCCAAATCTACTCTTTTATGTGTGGATATTCAGTTCTCCTAGCACCATTTGTTGAAAAGGCTATTTTTCTTCATTAAATTGTCTTGTCATCCTTGTAGAAAATGATATGATCAAAAATATGTGGGTTTATTTCCGGGCTCTCACTTCTGTTTCCATGGATCTATGTCAATCTTTATTACAGTATCATACTGTTCTGATAATTGTAACTTTGATTTTGAAATTTGGAAGTGTGAGTCCATCATCTTTGTTCTTTTTCAATACTGCTTTGTGTATTCCTTGTTCTTTTGATTTCCATGTGAATTTTAAGTTTAGCCTGTCAAATTTTGAAAATAAAAAAAAACCCAGATGGATTTATGATAGAGATTGTGTTGAAGCTGTAGATCAATCTGGGAAGTGGTGCCATTTAAATAATACCAAGTCTTCAAGTTCGTGAATACACGATATCTTCCATTTGTTCAAGTGCTCTTTAATTTCTTTCAATAATATTTTGCCTTTTGTGGTGTACAAGCCTTACACTTCTTTGGTTAAATTTATTCCTAAGTATTTTATTTATTTTAATGCTATTGTAAGTAAACTTGGCTTTAAAATTTTATTTTTAGATTGTTCATTGCTGGTGTATGTATATATAAATTTGGTTAATTAGGATTTTCTATGTACAAGATTGTATCATTTGCCAATAAAAATAGTATTACTTTTTCCTTTCCTATCTGGAAGCTTTTAATTTCATTTTCTTGCATAATTTCTCTGGCTAGCATCCACAATACAATGTTGAATAGATGTGGTAAAAGCAGACAACTTTGGCTCATTCCAAATCTTTCGGTCTCTTACTATTAAGTAAAATAACAACTGTGGGCTTATCAGGTTGAAGAAGTTCCCTTCTTAGTTTTTTTTTTTTTTTAACATGTTTTTATTATGAACATATGCTGGATTTTATAAAAGCTCTTGAGATGATTGTGTGTGTTTGTCTTTTATCCTATTAATATGGTATATTACATTAATGGATTTACATACATTGAACAAAACTTCCAATCCTGTCATGAATCCCACTTGTTTATGAACAACATATGTAATCTTTATTATAAGTTGTTAGATTTGTTTTGCGAGTATTTTGTTGAGTATTTTGGGCTTACTGTACTTTGGACACTGTTCTGTAGCTTTTTTCCCCCCATGATATCTTTGGTTTTGGTATCAGGCTAATATTGGAATCATAGAATAAGTTGGAAATTGTTTCCTTCTTAAGTATGCTTTGGAAAGTTTTGTGAAAGATTGGTTTTAATTCTTCCTTAAAACTTTGGTAGAATTCACCAGTGAGGCCATGCAGAATTCACCAGTAATGCCATATACTTGGTTTTGAGCTTTGCTTTCTGAGAATTTTGTTGATTAATAATTCAATCTTTTTCTTTATTATAGGTCTATTCAGATTTAAGATTTTCTATTTCTTCTTTAGTCATATGTGGTAAATTGTGTCTGTCTAACTTTTTGTCCATTTTATTTAGTTTTTTTTTTTTTTGTAGCACGTGATTATTCATAGTATTTCCTTACAGCCTCTGTAAAGTCAATAATAATGTTCCCTCTGTCATTTCTCCTTTTAATAATTTACATCTTTTCTTCCTTTTTTCCTTGTCAATTTAGTAAAAAGGTTTATCAGTGTTCAAAGAACCACCTTTTAGTTCACTGACTTTTCTATTGTTTTTCTATTCTGTATTTTATGTATTTCTCTTCAAATCTTTATTGTTTCTTTTGTTTTGTTTACTTCAGGTTTAATTTCTTCTTCTTTCTAGTTTCTTAATATAAAAGCCTAGATTACTGATTTGTGATTTTACTTTTTTTAAATATAGGCACTTACAAATATGTATTTTTTTCTAAGTACTGCTTTTTTTTTAATCCTATAAGGTTTGGTATCCTGTGTTTTCATTTCTGTTAGTCTCAAAGTATTTTCTAACTTCTGTTGTGATCTTTTCTTTGACCCATTGATTATTTAGGAGTGCATTGTTTAATTTCCATGTGTTTATAAATTTCCCAAAGTTCTCTCTGCTATCAATATCTAATTTAATTTGGTTTTGGTCAAATAACATAGTTGGATAATTTAAATAATTTGAATTTATTAAAACTTGTTTTATATCCAACCATGTGAAACATTCTAGAAAATGTATGCACTTGAGAAAAATGTTCATTCTTTGTTGAACGAAGTGTTCTATAGATGTCTGTTAATCTACTTGTTTTATATTGTTATGCAAATCTTATGTTTTCTGTTTGATTCTGTGTCTAGTTGTTCTATCCATTACTGAAAGTGGGGAACTTAAATCTCCAACTATTACTGTTGAATGGTCTATTTGCTTCATTTCTTTTAGTTATTCCTTCATATATTATGGTGCTTTGTTATTAGCTGTGCACATGTTTACAATTTTTGTAGCTTCTTGATGAATTAACCCTTTATCATTATGTAATGTCCTTCTTCGTCTTTTGTAACTGTTTGTGAGTTAAAGTACATTATATCTGTTAGTCCTATAGCCACTCTATCTTTCTTTTGGTTACTGTTTGCATAGTATTTTCACTCTTTTAACCCTTTGTATCTTTGAATTCCCAGTATATCGCTTACAGCCAGCTTATAGTTGCACTTTTAAAAAAAATCTATTCTTCTATTTCAGTCTTTAGATTTAATTGTTTAATCCATTTATGTTTAATATAATTACTAATTTAAAAAAAGCTTTTATGTATGTCATTTTGCTGTTTGTTTTCTATATTACTATGTGTTTTTTGTTGTTCTTTCATTCCTCTCATTACTTTTGGTTAATAAATATTCAAAGTACTACTTAAATTTGTTTTCATTAGTTTTAGAGTATTTTTGAATTATTTTATAACTGCCTTAGGGATTTACAATATTAAAATATAACATTCTAGTCAGATTAAAACAACTGCAATAGTATACAAAATGTGCTATTATAAAGCTTCATTTCCTTCCCCTTTCTTTGTGCTATTATCATACAAAATACATCATTGTATATTGTATGCACGTCAGCACAGTTTATAATAGGTTATGCCATTTTTATTTAAATCAGGGAAGAAAAGATATAATTAAAAATACATTTACACTGCTTTTTATATATACATATGTATTAACTATATCAGTGATTTTTTATGTGGATTCTTGTCACTGTCTAGTGTCCTTTTATTTCAGCTTGAAGCCTTCCCTTTAATATGTCTTGTATGGCAGGTTTCATGGCAATACATTTTCTTTTCATTTTGTTCATTAGGAAACAAATTGATTTTCCCATTAAAAAGATAGTTTTGCTAAGCGTTCAGTCTTTGTGTCAGCACTTTGAGTATATCATCTCACTGGCTCTGGCCTCCACAGTTTCTGAGGAAAAATCAGTTATTAATTTCATCATAGGTCTCTTGTATAGCATTAGTCAATTCTCTCTTGGTGCTTTCAAAATTCTCTTTGTCTTTTGATGTTTTGGTTATTATATATCCAGCTGTGAATGCTGAGTTTATATTTCTTTGAGTTTGAAGAGATTCTTGGATGTGTAGATTAGATCAATGTTTCTCATTAAGTTTAGAAAGTTTTCAGCTATTATTTTTTTTCAACAATTTGTTCTGTCTCTGTGTCTCTCTATTGTTTCCGCTCTTATTTTGGAAGTCCTATTAGATGTCTGTTGACGGTGTCGTAGTGGTGTGTGAGACTGTTGATTTTTTATATCCTTTTTTCTCTCTATTCATGAAAGTGGATAATCCCACTGATCTTCCAGTTACTGAATACTTTTTCTATCTGTGCAAAACTTGTTTTGAGGCTCTGTAATGATTTTTAAATTTTAGGTGTTGCACTTTTTAATTTCGGAATTTATATTTGATTATTTTCTATCATTTTTGTTTTCTATTAATAGTTTCTATTTGGTGAGACATCATTCTCACACTTTTCTTTAGTTCTTCAGACCTGTTTTTTTTCTCTTTTGATTTCTTTAAACATATTTATAATAGCTTGTTTAAATCTTGGACAGTAAATTCAAAATCTGGGCTCCCACAAGGATGGTTTCTATTAGCTGTTGTATTTTCTGTGTATGGCCCATAGTTTCTTATTTTTCTTTTCAATGTCTCATACATATTTTGCTGAAAAGTAGAAATTTTAAATACATAATGTTGCAATTCTGGAAATCAGATTCTTCCTTGACCCCAGGATTTGTTATTGTTTAGAGACTTCTGAACTAATCTGTAAAGTCTATGTTCTTTGTCATGTGTGGCCATTAAAGTCTTTGCTTGGCTAGCTTGGTGGCCTTCTAATGATTAGGCAGAGTTTCTTAGTGTTCTGTAACTAGTAAGTCTGATGGCATTTGAATTGATGTTTGGGCATGCTTTCAACACTCAGACAGTTTACATCTCTTCTTCAATCTTCACTTCCTGCTTGTTCAGAGCCTCAAGGTCTGTCACAAGTGAGAGCTCAGGGCATTTTTAAGTCTTTGCTGAGCACACATATAGCCCTGAGTGCACACACAATCCTACGCATGTAGGTCTCTAGAAATATTTTGGAGCTTTCACAATCTCCCTGTGGACCTTCACCCCCACCTTTTAGTTTTAAGTTTGGTGGTTTGCCCATTGGTTGTCCAACTGTCTTCTACTGTCTTGGAGATCTATGATGTTTAGCAATTGCTTCTAACTTTTTTCAACAAATGCCCCTGGGGAAAAGTCCGTTTCCTCTCAGAAAGCTTTGAGTCATGTCAAGTAAGGACCAGTGCTGCTGATTCCTTTTGGCTGTGAACAGAGCGAACACTCATCCAATAGCTTTTCAACAAAACAACCTTAATTGTAGAGTCTTGACACAATTTGCAAGACATCACTAATTGGATTCCACTTGCCATCTGCTACAGTATACCTGACAGAGCCCAGTAAAATATAAATTCAGAACCGATGACAGAAAACAAACCCTTCCTGATAATTGCGGTTACCCAATCTGGAGACTTAGAGGGAGGGGAGAGGTAGCATCTAGTGTCTTGTACTAAAAGGATTGGCATTGAATAGATAAATGTGTACATTTTATTTTCTCAAGATTTATTTGAGATTTTCTTTAAGGGAGAGCAAGGACGAAGGAAAGCAGGTATCATCTCATGTAGGATAATTTTTCTTAAGGAATACCGACAACGACTTTCTTTTATAAATATATATAAAGTCATATTGACTATGTTTAGCTTGATGTATATATTTTAGTTTAAAATATCCAGTGAACTGAAGATAACATTTTTTTTTCTGATCCATGAGACCTAACTATAAAGATGTTTTGATTTCTCATATTGCAAATTTGATTCCCTGAATAAAAAGATGCAGTCAAGCTACTAATAACAAAGGTCTCTGATTTTCTCCTTGGATCTCAGTGGAAATAAAGTAAAATAACTTTAAAATGTTAATACAGTATCTTTGAAGGAGCTAGACCACTGAAAAGAATGGAGCTTACTTCTTCAATGAGAAAGATGAAAATATGATCATTTCATGGAAGGTCCGTTAATACCATATCCATACTCAGACTGCAACTATTCTAAAAGGAAAATATACTCAGACTGTAAAAATATGTTTCCCAGAAAATAGATACTGGAGAATTCATCCATTCATTCTTTATTGATAAGGTGATTTCTACATGTCACAAATTGTTTTCTGGCGCTGAGAATACAGTAGTAGTTGAACAAAATAGGTAAAGCTCACGTTATCGAGTCTATGCTCTAGTGGGGAAGAGAGAACATGAACTGGGGGCAGATATATAATACAATGATAGGTAGTGTTAAATGCAGCGAAGAAAATAACATAGGTTGGAAAATAGAGGGTAATGAGCAGATGAAAGGTGGAGAGAAGGTCCTCTCTGATGAGATGACATTTGAGTAGAAACTTAAGAAAGTAAACCATGGATATTTGGGGAAAGAGACTGTCAGGTAGAATGAAAGCAGTTAAGAAACCTTTGAAGTGGTCCAGGTAAAAGAAGATAGTGGCTTGGGCAGGGTGGTAGTGTTAGAAGTGCTGAGTTGTACTTGGTTTCTATATATATTAAATATTTTGACGGCAGAGTCTGTAAGATTTGCTGGTAAATAGGATTAGGGGTATGTGATAAGGATGCCTCAAAGATGACAATAAGGTATTTGACCTGAGCAACTGAGTGATTCTGGGAGCCATTTACTGACAATAGAGAGAGGGTAGTTGATGCTCCTTCCTTCTTTGTTTAGGAAGCCATAAAAGTGATTTTCCTTTTAATTTCCTGGAATCACGTGTGTGTGTGATTCAGCTGAACAATACCAAGAGGCTGTGGAAGATTTGAATAGAATTCAAACCAACACAAAGGCTTTTCTGCAACAAAATAGTATAAAGTGTGTTAAGAGAGAGTGGGAAAAAAGAATGAGAAAAAGGAAGGGATTAGAAAAAGACTGTGCTTTAGGTAAAGAAATTTCCAGACTTTTTTCCAGGACACCTACTTTTCACTGGCTAAAGACCTGGGATCAAATTCGTGCTTGAAATATGTGACTATGAACAGTTACGTAAACCTTCCAAATTACAGTTTCTTCAAATATAAAGTAGGATTTTTTTTGAGGATTAAATGATAAATATAGCTTTTTCCCTCTTATTTTCATTTTATTCTTATGGTTTACTGAAAGTCTCAAAAAAGCCCTATATTGATGATCTAATTAGTCTCTGTATATAACAAGTAGTTACTGAGATCCATTAAATGTAGGACATGATGATGAGTATTGAAGCAGATTCAATAAACATACAAGATGCAGTACTATCCTCAAATGATTTATAATCTAAATATGTAGTTAGGCAAAAGCTCAGGACAGTATTGATGGTGATGCAAATATGAATGCTAAAAAGAACTGCTTTTAGAAAATGCAAACATTTGTTCATCACTGATTATGTGTGAAGCATTTTGCTAAGTGCCTTAAATGTGTTATGACACTTAAGCTAAGAAACAAACAATCTAAAATCCTGTGAGTTAAATACTGATATCACCCTTAGGTAGAAATCAAAAGACAGGAGTATTCATCATCTGATATTGAAGAGTCTTAAATTTAACAAAGGTAAATAACTTGGCCAAATTTATATAGCAAGTGAGAGATCCAGACTTGAATGCACACATCCAGAATCTGATGACACACACATAAACTTTTCACCATTTTTGTTTTTTCAAGGAAATTTAGAAGTTGGAGACATTGGTACAGATTGTAGTCAAAGGAAGTGTCATGAAAGGGGCAAGGCTTGATAAGTTTCCTGAAAGACAGGTAGAGTAAGAAAGTGATGGTGGGACTTCAGACATACTTCCTTCAGCAGGTGAGAGGTTTTGAGGGTTGGGAGAGCACATAGCGGCCTGGGAACCAAGGAAATACGGTTTGCTTGGACCACTGGATTTGTGTTGAGCAGTAATAAAAGATTGAGTTGGACTGGTGAGCTGAGACCAGTTTGTAGAAAATCTTGAATATCAGCCAAAGTAGTTTACACATTCTCTTTTAGATAACAGGAAGCCAGTGAAAGAATTGGAATATATGTTTGGAATTATGTCAAATTGGAGGAGAAACATTATGCAAAATAGAAGATGAGAAAAACAGGAAGCAATTGCTGCAATTTATGTAAGAGATGATAAACCTTAGGCAATATATTCTCTCCTTATGAATTTGGGTTTGAAAAGATAAAACCTTATAACCTACCTCCCCCCTCTTTATCTTCCCCTTATGTATGTCACTGTCACTTTGTCTTTTCTTTTGCGTGTCTTTACCTAGAATTAGGGTTTTCAAAGAAGAAAGTCATCTTGGATCATGTGTTCTAATTTTCTGCTTTAAAAAAAACCGCAGCAACAAAAACTAAGGAGCTTGCTTAGGATTACATTGTAGGAAGCGTCAAAGCCAAGGCTAAAGCTCAGTTTTTTTTTCTGCTTTCTTCTTCAGCACTGAGTGCTATCCATTTTCTCTTAACAAAAAATCAAGGAAAAAGAACTCTAGAATTCCAAGGTGATTCATTCCATTCTTTTACCTAGGATGGTATTAGCAGTCAGAATTGCTTTCAGGGAATAGGATAAATGTTTCCTAGCTACTTAAAGATCCAATCAGCCAAAATTATTTTTCTGTATCTATTGTTCCTTGTTGTAAGAGACTAATCAGGATTTCATTATACATCAGAGTTAAACACATTGACATCCTCTGAAAAAAGCATTAAGAGTCACCTTCTTTTCTATGTCTACTAGTTAGCAGGAAAGAGAAGAGCTGTCACTCTCTAGAGACACATTTTGGCTTGGTCGACTCATCAGGGAGATTCTTTTCTGGTCTATAATAAAAACTTACTTGAATATGAAGAAGGCTTTTATGCATAGAAAAAGGGAACAAGGAAACCTCATGCATTCTCTCCACCTAGGAAAATAAATATGGGGTCTAATGGTTCATTACAGCACTCTAATTTCTGAGCTTTTTTGAGAAATCTGCTTTAAATTTCTTTATCAACTTTTTTTGCATTAGGGATAGGAGACTAGAAGTTCCATTACAATTTTATACAAAACAATTTTTATTTTTCTTAACGTTGATGATTTTGAACATTACATGAAATTTTTCTATTAAAGGTTTCTCTTCAGCAAGGATTGTACAGTGACTTTTAATCCAAAGCAGACTGCAGCAGCCCAGAGGAAGCCCCAGCTGAGATGGAGATGATCAGGAGCAATCAATATTTCATAATTAAATCTGTTGAATTCACAGTAAAAAAATAAAGCTGCAGTTTTAATTTAGAGATTGACTGTCCAGAGGAAAAAAAATTCTGACAGCAGTAGAATGGGGAGTTGACTTTCATTTACTCCTCAGATAAAGGTGAATTCATCGCCTGTCACCTTCTGACCACTGTGCTGGGTTAGTGCTGAAAAACTGACAGAACAAGAGAGACATGATATATACTTGGAGCTGTCGCTTGATAATAATCCCCACAATGTAAATTCCTGGAAGGACTTATACACTGCCATAATCTTCAGAATAAGAATAGTACCTGACACATAGTAGGTGTTCTAGTTGAATAATAAATATTTGGCGAATTAGTGAATAAAATGTTTTTATATGACATTTTTGTCTTTTGAACATAATTTTATACCTGATAGAAACTTATCAAATAAGAAGAGGAATGTTAATTTTACATATAAGAAAACCAGAGAGATAGCAACAGATTTCTAAGGCTTGTGGTCAGGTGACAGCGTTGGCCCTACAGCCCTTCAATTTTTAAAATATTAAGCAGGGAAACCCTCTCTTCAAACAAAATTGGACTCCCGAGTTCAATAAGCAAATCAGGTAGAAGCTGAGACACACTGCTTCATATACGTGTGGGAAACAGACACCTTCCATTGCAGTAGGTTTCTTCCCCATTCCCTTTCATCCGTTGCAAACACTGGATTAATCAAGACGATTAGATGGTTAAGAAATTTGTGCATCTTATAAGTGACTCTCTTCTCTGTTATATGGTTTACTCTTTATTCAGAGGCTACTTGAGCTGTGTGACCTTAGGCAGGTTGCTTAACATTTCTAAATCTCGACTTTCTCACCTGCAAAATGGGAATTATAATTATAAATGCCTCTAGTGTTGTTGTGAAGATCAATGAGGAGAATACATATAAGCAGTTAATGAAAGGCATGGCACAGAATAAGTGCTCAATGAATGTGAACTATAATGGTGGTGGTGACGATGATGATTGAGATAATGGTGACTGGGAGGAAGAACAGTTTTTGATACTCACCTGGTCTCAAACAGAAGGATAAAGTAGGGCTCATTTATTTTTCCCATGGTGATAGGAACTTTTAATATTAAATTAAATATATAATTATCCGCTTCGTTTTACATCACA
Organism: Cacajao melanocephalus; assembly: GCA_963573385.1. Classification (NCBI taxonomy): domain Eukaryota; kingdom Metazoa; phylum Chordata; class Mammalia; order Primates; family Pitheciidae; genus Cacajao; species Cacajao melanocephalus. The sequence goes on from CAUYLG010007201.1 coordinate 18,102, forward strand.
GACATGACAACCAAGATACAAACAAATGTAGAGAATAATGTGTTCTTGCTTTTGTGGTGCCAGCATTTAGTTTGCTTTTTAGATTTGATTTAACAAAAAGGTTTTAAGCATGGTTTCTTTAGGACATTAAAATATACAATGAAATGCCATTTTAATTCATGTTAATATATGTTTATGAAATAATATCTGTGTTCCAGTTACTCTTTCAGGCTCTGGGGACACAGAGGTGCACAAAACACTGTCTTGTCTTCAAAGTGCTGTATGTCTGATGGAAGCAACCATTATGGGAATGTAAAATCAAGTCTGTGGCAGAAGTGTCCTCAAATTACTTTTGCAAAATTTGAAAATGTCCTTATCTTTCTGCTCAGTATGTTTGTCTAGTTATTTTTTCTAATACATTTCTAAGGATGAGGCTTATGGGAAATTATATTTCCCAGGTTGTTGAATATTGATAGTAATTTGTCTATACCTCTTTATATTTGAACGATCAGTTTTTCTGAATATCAAATCATTGTCTCACATTTTCTTTCTTTAAATATTTTATTTAATTCTTTGAATATCCCTATTCAGTTTTCTTTTGAAGCATTGTCCTCAAAAAGGGGTAGTCTAATTCTTCCTTGGTAAGTCGTATTCCTGTTATTACTTAGATTTCCAATGAGTTTCTTTTTCTTTCAAATCCAGTAATATCACTAGATTATCGCCTGGTGTTGGCTGAAGTCTTAGTATCTGTTTTGATCCTTGACTTTTTCTTTTTCAGAAACTACTGTTATTCATATGTTAGATGTTCTTTGTCTATCTTCAATATTTGTCACTGTCTTGAATCCTTGTTATCTCTTTCTACCCTTCTACAGATTTAAAAATTTTAAATTTTACATTTTTCTCTAAAGGCATTATTTGTCATATTTATTCATGTTTCTGTTCTTTCTAGGCTAGGTTTTATTTACAAAGTGATATTTTCATTTTCTAACCATTTATTATCACCTAATTTTTGGAGTTTTTCTAATTCTTATATTGTTTTCTCATAATATAGTTTTTTTCTTTTCTCAAGTCATAACTTTTAAAACTTTCTAAATATTTTGAAATAATTTCTATCAAAGAAGTTATATAATAGTACAAAAATATTCCTGTATATCTTTCACCCAGCTTACCTAAATGCTAACATTTTACATATCCGCAGATAATGCTCAAAACCAGGAAACTAACATTAATATGCCAGTATTAATTACTCTCCATACATTATTCAGATGTCATTGGTTATTCCAATAATGATTTTTTTCAGGATGATATATTGCATTTAGTAGTTGCGTCTTCTCAATCTCCTCTAATCTGAAATGGTTCTTCAAGTTTTTTTCTGTTTATCTTGACTTTTTTGAAGAGTACTGGTCAGTTATTTATAGAATATCCCTTGGATTGGGTTTGTCTGAGGCTTCTTCATGATTAAATAGTGACTTTGTATTGCTGGCAAGATCGTTGCACAGGTGATTTTGTACCCTTCTCAGTTGTATCATATCAGGGGTGTGTGATGTTGCTGTGTCTCACAAATGGTGATGTTAACTTTCATCATTTCAATAAAGTGGTATCTTACAGACTTCTCCATCATAAAGTTACTATTATTCCCTTTGGAATTAGTAAGTCTCTTGTGGGGAGATACTCTGAGTCTGTATAAATATTCTGTTGTTCATTTTACTTTTACCCACTAACTTTAGCATCCTTTGCTGATTGTTGCTTGTATCAATTATTTTTGTGTGTTTGTCAAATAAGTTGTAAAATTTTTTCTCTGAATTTATAAATCTACTTCTCTATATACTAAAGTTAAGAGCTATTCCTTCTTCCCTACTTATTTATTAATATCACTATGAATTTATGAATATTTAATTTATGCTATGGGTTATAACATAATACTATTGTTCGTGGTCAAATCTCACTATATTTAGCCATTGTGGTTCCCTTAGGATTGATCTCTGTGTCATTTCAACATGTCCCCATTATTTTAAATACTTCCTTCCTTTTTGGCAGCATTATATATTCTATTCTAGATTGATATTCTTTTTTTTCTGCCCCACTTCTGAAAGCAGGCATTTCTTCAAGCAGCCCTGATTTCTTTTATTGAATGATATTCAGAAACTGGTATCAGTGTACTAGATGTGTTTCTTGCTAATAAGGTGTTATTATTTCTTGGTTCTTTCAGTAGACAGAGCTAGGAAATAGATGTATGAATACACACACACATGCACACACATCTATTTCTTTATCTATCTGTTTATATAAAATCATGAGTTCATGCTGATACCTAATTTCAATACAATATCACAGAGTTAATTTCTTATTTGTAATTCCTTTCTGTGACAGTGAGAAACCTGGTTGTTGTTATTCATAATTGATTTACTTATTTAGTCAGTCCTACAATACACATGAAGTAGTTTTAGAATTGCTAGCTCAGAATTGCATACTGCTGTGAAAAGCAAGTTTGTGTATTGTTCTTTTTGTCCTTAGCTTTACCATTGATAGCCAAAATTTTATTTTGTAAAATTACTCAGCTCAGTTCTTTTCTTCTTACTTCCTTTAGTGTTAGTCATTTGTCACAGAGTTTATTTATAAACGTTTTGTAACCCATTTGGGTTTTCTCCATGGCATTTATGTTTGATTATATTTATTTATTGACTGATGTGAATATGTGAAATGTTAACATGGTTCTAAAAGTTGGAATTAGACAAAACGGTGTGCTCAGGGAAATGTCACTTGCCCCTCATCCTTTTTATCCCATTCCCAGTTACCCATTCTCTATTTGTTGTACCCCATGCCCACCAGCCTTTGTCAGGCAATCAGTCTTATTAGTTTATGATTTATCTTTATTTGTTTTTGCACAAAGGAATAAATACATGTATATTGTTCATCTCCATTATTAATTATGCTGTTCTATCCCTTAACTGTATATTTTTTATATTTAATAATATTTCAACCATCTTTATCATTTAACTCCATATCCTAAAAATTGCCACTCTGTATCAGCTCATTGGGATTTTCCTCCTTTTTTTTTTTTTTTTTACATAGTTGCATAATACTTCATTTTGTAACTGCACCAAATTATTCAACTACTCTCCTATATGGAAATTTACTTTGGTATGCTAATGTTGTATCTACTACTTTACTGAATTCCTTTACTGTTTGTGCTCATAGTTGGTTTTCTAGGTATGCTGTACTGTTATCTGCAAATACACATGATTTCACATCTTCTTTACTGATTTGCATGCTTCTGATTGATGTCTCTTGTCTAGGTTCATTAGGTAATACTTTTAATTATACATTGAATAGTTGTAGAGTGATCCTCATTACCTCGTTTCTGCTCTTAGTGGAAATTCATCTGGAGTTTCTCCATTAAATAAAATTCTTCCTTTAAGACTTTTAGAATTCCTGGTTTTAGGAATGTACATGTGTGTATATACACATACATGCACGTAGTATCCATCAATTCTTATTTTCTTGATTATCTAAGGAGTGGGTGTGGAATTTTTTCAAAGGTTTCTATTTGCTTTATTATAAAAATAATAATTAGTTCTTGATTTTTAAACATTTTCTTTTATTATTCCCTATTCTAACTTTTTTTTGTGAGAATTAAAAAGAATTTAAAATTTCAGATTTTAAATAAATTACCCTTAGTGGTATCTAGTAAATGATCTTATGTTGTTCAAAATGTCAGCTGGTTGCAATAGGTGACATCAAGTGACTCTTGGCTGGCTGGCCTCAGAATCAGTAGCACAGCCTAAGGTTTCACTGTTCACTTGCCTGTGTATTTGGCAAATTCTTCACAAACAGTTGTTGGTCTTGTGACCACAAGAATATCTGAGACAGATCTCAATCAATTTAAAAAGGTTGTTTTGCCAAGGTTAAGAATGTGCCCACGACACAGCCTCAGAGGTCCTGATGACATTTGCCCAAGGTGGTTGGGGGCATAGCTTGGTTTTATACATTTTAGGGAGACATGAGATATCAATTAATATGTGTAAGATGCACATTGATTGAGTCCAGAAAGGTGAGACAACTCAAAGCAGGGGAGGGAGCTTCCAGGTCGTAGGTACATAAGAGACAAACAGTTGCATTCTTTTGAGACTCTGATTAGCCTTTCACTGAATATACAAGTTCCATGTGAGAGGAAGGTAGAGGAGTAATCACTTAGGCCTGAGTCTGTGGCTTAGTGAAACAACAGGTGGAGGAAGCAATCAGATACGCATTTCTCTCAGGTGAACAGGGGAACGGCTTTGAGTTCTTCCACAAGGAATCTCCCTGTGGGCAAATTGTAAGGCAGGTATGTAGCTTTTCTATCTTTGTAGCTAAGAGGAGTAGTGACTTATGCCTGAGTCTGACTTAGTGAAACAACAGGGTGGAGGGAACAATCAGATATGCGTTTCTCTCAGGTGAACAGAGGGATGGCTTTGAGTTCTGCCTCCTTTGTCCACAAGGAATCTCCTTGTGAGGCAGGTATGTAGCTTTGCTATCTTTGTAGCTTTCTTATTTGGGAATAAAATGGGAGGTGGGTTGTACAGTTCCCAGCTTGAGTTTTCCCTTTGACTTAGTGATCTTGGGGTCCAGAGATTTATTTTTCACAGTCTGACGACATGGCTTTAGAAACTTCCCTTAGAGGGCTGTTTCATAGGGAGTAATATTTCTTTTTATTGAGTCAGTTGTATGTGGGGACAATGGCTGTGTAGAAATGTGAATTAACTTATCACATGTTCTTGATTGATGCAAGTGATGCAGTAGGGCTCTCTTTATATTTGCAGCCAGTCTGAGTCACCCCTTCATCTGGTCTGAGCTGATATCAGCTGAATTTGTCTGTGATCTTCAAAATTGCCCCATTGAGTATCTGAACGATATTATGAAATCAGACTTGTGAAAATAACTTAGAACTATAAACCACGTTTTAATCTTTTCTACTGGTGTTCAAATTAAAACATGTAAGAGACTAATGCAACAGTGGGAAAAATGGGGTGGGCAAGTCTGTAAGTGGGGGTGTCTCCAAGCTTTTGGAGCTAGCTCTGCTCCAGATGAGATGCTAGAAATTCTAAATATGTTTTCTAGTTCCTGGAAGCATGGTGGCAATAAATCCCTTTATAAAGTAATAATTCCTTTGTAAATGTTAATTTTCTCCCTTTCCTTAAAGTCTGGTAGAAGACACTGCTTCTTTCACTTTAATGTGCTTACACATTCCATTAGGATCTTGTTAAAATGCAGACTCAGGGCTGGGACTCGAGTTTCTATATATCTAACAGGATGCCAGGTAATGCTGTTGCTCCTTCTCTGTGACCACCCTTGGAGGAACAAGGGCATAAAGAACAACTCATTTATATTTAGGCCTACCCAAAGTTCAGATGTTAACTATGGGTAATTTCTTTCACAAAGATGATATTTGAACCCAGGTCAGTTCTTCTGGACTATCTTTAAAGACTTTAGCTTTCCCATTTCTGGGCTCTGGGGTGATCATGCCTCTGGTAATCCATCCCGGAGTTCCTGGAGGTATGTAGGAACACCTGTGTTTGATCTCTTATCTTCCCTTGCTCTTTGGATTATTGATTCTTCTGAGCATTTTACAGGTCAAAAAATATCCTGAACATAATACTATGTCCCTGACAGCCCTGGTTGTTTTGAGCTTTAGAATAACTGTAGCCTTGAAATGAAGTTGCCTTTTGTTTTTTTTCTTTTCTCCATCCAAACCATGTTTATTTGGAAAGCTCTGTGTCTGGCCAATAGTCCCCCATGCTGTTCTGTCACATTCTTGAAGTTTTCATGCATCTCTTTGCCTTCATAGATATTATCCTCCTGTACCCTTGCTGCTTCCTGCACCTAGGATGTGTAGTGAATGGCGAAGCTGCTGCCTACATCTCAAACATGCTGTCTCTCTTTAGGCTCCAGAGCCTGCTGTGCTGCAGGCACCAATATTATCAAGCCTGGCATCATTCATTCAGTCTGATGGGCTCTATCTCTCTGTCTTTTAGTCCTGGACTGATGGGTGAATTTTGAATCCTGTTGTATTCTGACGGTAGCTCTATAGATTCTTTTTTAAAAAGTGACTCACTCTGCCTCTTTCTCTTCTTGTGGTCCTTTCTTCGCTTTAGGAGTCCTGGTAGTTCAGTACCTGGTTGTTAAAACCCTTGGTTATATTACTTGTTTCCCAATATCTGGATGATCCCTGTTCTCAGCAGAGAAACAAGATCCACCATTAATGTTAAAAGAATGATTTTTAGTGACATCACTGTCCTTTAGACTCTCCAGCCTTTATGATTCTATTTTACTTAGAATTGTGCAGCTGATGGTTTCCATTCAGTGACCTTCAGTCAGGACTAGTGCTGCTGATTGCCTCTTCGATAATTTCAGTTGAGATGCTTTTGTTTGGTCATAAAATGACCATACTTTCTGGAGATCAGAAGCTTTTTTCTCTTTTCTTAAGGAAAAAAATCTGCCCCACAAAAATCTCGGTTTTAAGGATTAGGGCTTTTCCAGACATTGGCTGCGAATGCCTGAAAAGAACAGGAAGATAATGCATGTGCGAAACAAGGTAAACAGAGGGAGTGAAGACACCTGAGCCCAGAGGAGTGAGAAAGTTCCACCTAAAAACATTCCATCAGTACAAAATAATTCAGCCTAGTTCTGGCCAAGTATTCTAGCTTTGCACCACCTTCTAAAATTAAGGATCGAGACAAGGGTATCACATCTCTAGTTTGCATTTGCTGAGAGAGTTACTGGGATGCAGGCATTTCAAAGCTAAACATGCAACATTCCTAGACAAACTGGATATCTGAGTGAGCACCCTAGATCTAGCATATTTAGTGCATATAAACTTTATCTTAAACTAGTCTGTATTTAAACTAAAGCTTTTTAAAATGAGAAGGACTAGTCAGATCAAATGTCTTTATCTGTGAAAAACAAAATGAAGTGGATCATTTTTTCCTGTGACTTTGCAGTTTTCAGTGGAGGGAAGAATAACATCATCCTTCAATATTTGCAGATAATTGGTTCCATGACACCTCACCCACACCCACCACCATGGGTACCAAAATTCGTAGATGCTCAAGTTCCTTATATAAAATGGCTTAGTACAGTTGGCCCTCCATATTTGTGGATATAGAGGGCCAACTGTAGTGATAATCACCATTTCATGATTCTTGAAGAAAGAAGAACTTCAAACTATTTGAGAGAGGACTGCTTTTCAGAAATTATAGGCACTGAATTTATTGCCAGCCAGTCATAGCTGTCCATCTGCTAATTCTCTCCCCTTAGAAGGAACAGCTGTCATTTCAGAAATGCTACAGTAGATAATAAGATGGGGTGCGTTTCATCGTCAAATGCTTAAAACAAATCCCTGGGAAGAGCATCAACATTTCCTCTGACTGTGCAGATCTCTGATATTATTAACACAAAATGGCAACTGGATTCAGAGATTGGAAGCAAATGGATTTGCTTTAAAAGGAAAAGCACTCAAGTTAGGTGTTTTATATGTTATAATAACCTGCAATTGCATAGATATAGGGACTGCCAAAGCCTTAGGCACACACAGAGATACTTTCCAAATCATAACCCCCATAGAGCTTTGAAGACAAATACAATCATTTTGGCTCCCCAAATCCACACAACCTATGTACACAAATGGAATGATTCATTGCCTCTTCTTCTCTAAAACAGAAAACAAACAGACCAAATTTTCCCCGAAATAAGAGCTTTCTTAACTTGTGTGTGTCTCACATTGGCCTAATTTCTCTCCGAATCGATATATTTAGATGATCTTAGATGCAGTTCTCCTTTGTGCACTGTTTAACAGCCCAGATTTCAACAGCAATTTCTACTGATTATTCCTTTGTATTTTTTCTTAGATAAATTCTTTTCTGTTCAGCCTACTGCCTCTACCCTTAGGTATGTTCAGGTCACCTGATACTTAAAACTGACCAAAGCCTCTTGCCTGGAGTTCCTCGTCAAGCCACTTTTCCCTTCCATCCACCTTTCATATAGCAACCGAATTATTATTCATAAGAAAAAAAATATTAGGATGAGATAAGGAACAAATGAATGTAGTCAAAGTTGTGCTTTGGTCTAAATGCATCCCAGAGCATTTTAGAGGTGGATGAACGTGTAGACATACATATAGATGTGGATATAGTCATGGACACAGACATAGGCAGAGATAGAAGCATATGATATTTCTCTATAGGGATATCTAAAAAGGATATCTCATTTGAGCCTCAAAATAAACCTGAGGGGAGGTTTGACTTATTTATTTCACATATGAGAATGTTGACTCTCAAAGAGGTCTCAAATCCTATATCTGGTAGCAGCTGGGTGTTGGAACTAAGTCTTCTTATTCAAACTTGGGCTGCTTCTGGCTGCAGCACAAAACTTTATTTTTTCTATTCCTGGGAATTGTGATCTAAAATAATATTTATGTAAAGTGGTAATGCATGAGCCTTCTCTATGTAGATGTTGCCCCTAACTTGGTTTCCATGGAGCATAGGGAAAGAAGATGTAGAGAGAGTTGATACAGAATTGCTGACTGCTAGACACATGTAATGCTTGCATTTTCATTTACACAAACAGAAATGCTTTTAAAGGGCCTCAACTAATTTCATCACAGTCAATTGTTACAAAGGAAAAAACATCTCCAGTGCTGATGAGAATCCAGGTCAAGGCAAGGAGAAATCACAGAGCCGTCAAAGAGCATCCTGGGGCTCTGGGATGCTGTGCCTGCAAGTGCCTTGGTTTGAGAAAAGAAATTCGTTTAAACACAACAAATGTGCTCCGGAGCAAGTCTGGGCTGCCTGTTCTTTCTGTTGCTGTCGGCATTGAAAATCTGCTTTATATTTTACCTTCATCCTTGGTCACCAGGCAGAACTGATAAACCCTATTTCTAGATGTCATTGTTATTAAAAAGAGAAAGGGAGAAAAAAAAGCAGGCAAAGACCAAAAAAGCCAGAGAGGCACATGCACAAGACCTACCATTTATCAAGTCAAAATATTTTAATGGAGAAATCAGGATAAGTGATTAATCTAAAGATTTTCAGTTTCCAGTAAGTTATAAAAGGGTCTGGCAGGCTGCAGGAAGCTAATATTTAAAGACAATTTCAAGAACATGGAAATGAATAAGTGGTAGAAGGAGAAGGCTGAACCTTCTTTTTAACCCTAATGTTTATTGAAAACAGTGCAATTGAAACAAAACAAAACAGAAATCATATTTGATTGTATGTATAAATTCTGGTGAATTTATTATTTCTAAATTATTTACCCAATAACCTGACAGAGTTACTATATTAGAGTTTTGATGGCAACCAAAGGATTGCCACTGTCCCTGCCCCTGGGAAGCTCCTAGTTTAATCAGGAAGTCAAGAGAAATGAAAATAAAAATGCATCCAAAATGGTTTTATAAGGACTCTGATTAAGGGAGCCTCAGGATGTTATTGTAAGAAATAGGAGATGGATGCAATGGCCTGGAAAGTCAGGGAAAGTTCCCCTGCAGATTGATACCCTAAAAGTTGAAGAGGTAGGAGTGCACAAAGATGGGACAGTCCCAGTAAAGACCTATGTGTGACAAGATAGAATGGGCGATGTAGTGTGTTGGCTTCTTAGGGCTGTTGTAGCACACTACCACAAATTGTGTCGCTTAAAACACCAGAAACTCATCTCACATTTCTGGAGGCCGTAAGTCGAGTGAAAACTGTTAGCGATTCCATAGAGCTTGGGTGCGGAAGGACAAAGGCGTAGGGCTTGGGAGGAGAGGGGGTGCTGGAGGTGATGGAGGCGATGTGCTGATCCTCCAGATCTGTGGTACTTAGCTCATTGACCCTACTGAGTAAATGACACCTTAGCAAGACTGCTGGGAATGTCTCCTGTGCCGGGCTGTACTTGGTAATCTCTGGTGGTTGTGGGTTTTTAGGGTCACACTGCCTGACAACTCAGCATCTCAGTTTCCTCACTGGCTATGGCAGTCAGTCCTCTCACTACCAGCTGGGTCACTTTTGTAAAGTAACTTCGTACTTTCCAATATGAACATCATCATTCTCCAGATGAGGGAATGTATGATTTTGAGCTCATTCTTGCTCTAATACACCATGATGGTATATTTGAAAAAGGTACTCTGATTCTCTTGGTAAATGTCAAGCAGTGCAAGAGAAGAAAGAGAATAAGGGTTAGAAGCAAATAAACCTAGGGGAAAGCCTAGCTCTTTCTTATAGCCTAGATCTCCAGCTATTTATTTAATCATTTCTAAGCCTCATTCTCTTCATCGGAGTGCTCTAATATCTACCTTGCAGAGTAATTGAGCCAGCTGGAAATATCATATGTAACACACTCAGTATCATAGATTGAACACGACTTAATTATCTGTAGAACCGAAGAACCCATAGCCTAGAGAAATTTATTAAATTTATTCCCTGTGGATGTATATAGTTGGGAACTACATTTTCCAACTTTGTCTTAAAACTCTGTTAATGGTAAGTCAAATATGGTTACTAGTTCCTTTTGGGGTTGTGAATATTCATGATACTTTGGAGCTTAAATGACAGATCTACAGCTTTCTGGACATCTGAAATTGATGCCAATTGGGCAGAAACCAGAGGAAAGTTTTGAATTCATTAGTTTAATTGTTTATCTTGTGGAGCTTTATTTTCTCAAGTTATTTTCTCCTGAACATATATTTATTTGCTTATTGTTTGTTCCTGTAGCCACAGATGCTCGCTGAGTGGGGAAGATTTGAACAGACAATGGCTTTCTCCCAGTGCTCATCTGCAGCCAACCATTTACCATGCCAAAGGACTCCTCTACCACCTGAGCAGCATTGGCCGGAGTCCCGTGGTGAGTCACTTCCTTCTGCCTCCACCTTCCTGGCTGCTTCCTTCTACCTTCCAGGAAGCAGATTATATTCTATCAATGCAAGAATAGACAAAGACCAAAGACCTATGTATGATAAAATAGAATGGGGGATGCATTGTGTATTGGCTTCCTGGGCCGCCGTAGCAAACTGCCACAACTGGGTAGCTTTGTGTAAAGCAACAGAAACTTACCTCACATTTCTGAAGACGTAAGTCTGGGATCAAGGTGTTGGCAGGATCGTGCTCACCCTGATGGCTTTAAGGAAAAACCCTTCTTTGTCTGCTCCAGCTTCTGGTGGTTGCTAGCAATCTTTAGCATTCCCAGGCTCGTGGTAGCATAACTCTCATCTTTGCTTCTGTCTCCTCAAGACCATCTTCCCTCTATGTCCAAGGTGCCCTGTTCTAATAAGGAGTTCAGTCATTGTACTGGGGCTTGCCCTAGTTAAGTATGGCCTCATTATAGATTTATTATATCTGCAAAGATTCTGTTTTCTAAATAAGGTCACATTCACAAGTACCAGGGATTAGAGCTCCAATACATCTTCTGGGGGGATACAATTCACCCCACAACAAAGGCAAACCTCCAGTGTAGTATTCACTAGTTAAAAAAAAAAAACTGGGTAAAAAATTATATTTCATCCCCTATCCTGAGTCTTTGTTTTTCTGGTATTTCAGTTATTGGATAAGAAAGCAAATGTATATACCTATTAAATAGTGTTTGGAACAAAATCCTCTAGGTGTTTATGTTCAACTAACACTTATTATATTCCAAATATTTTTCTAGCACTGTTCCGGGGATTTTTATGTCTAGGCTGTTTTCCCGAGCCTCTAATACTATACAATTGATTTAAAAAACAGACTATTTGAAACCAGAGGACTTGGCTCAAGGTAATATAGAGAAAATGGCAGCCAAGTAACCATATGAAAATGTTCATTTATTAACTACAAACTGTGAACATACCTGTCTACAAATGTGTAGGGGGACATATGTCCAAATTTAGAGTCCTAACCTAACAAACTTAAAATAGAGTGAAGAAGATCACATACTGGCCAAATAAATTAATCATCTCTACCCTTAACCACTTTTTGAACATCTATGTGACAAAAAGGTCGCACATTCAATGAATATTTATTTTTAAAATGAATGAATACATAATGTAGAATCTTATTTAAATCTCAAAAGAGATGGACAAGTAAACTGATTTCAGTGAGATCACCCAGAGGTGTATGGCACAGTGGGGATTCAGTTCTGATATGTTTTTCTACCTGCAACATAGCTTATCTTCATTACTTACTGTTGAAAGAGTGTGTTGGGGAACCCCATGACTATTCTCAGGCTCAGCGATTCCCTGGAAGGACTCACAGAACTCATAATAGCAGTTATATTCATAATTACAGTTTATTACCTTGAGAAGATACAGATAAAATCAGAAAAGGTAAAAGTCATTCATGACAGAGTGTAGGAGAGACAAAATACAAATTTCTAGGTATCCTTGCTCAGTGGCGATAGATGGATAGTGCTTGACTCTCCAGCAACGATATCGATTGCCAACCAGGAAACCTCACCTAGCTCTGGTGTCCAGGATTTTTACTGGGAGGTCAGTTATGTAGCCATCAAATATCCCACAAGACTGATCTTAATTACTCAGTCTCCCATCTCTCCAGAGATCAAATTGATATCTCATGGTCCGAAACCCCCGCCATAAGTCACATTGTTAGCATCAACCATCTGGCATGGCCCAAGTCCCAAGGTAAAGAAAGATCTGTTATCCAGCAGAATATGCCAAGATTGTGAAATTTATTTCCCAAGAGTCATTTAAGGGACAGAATGTATTTTGGACTGTGCAGTATTTGAACCCTCTGGGCTTGCTGAATTAATCGTTTTTTGCCTAGAAAGCAAAGTGAATTTTTTTTTCTCTTAAGAACTCTCATTTTGGAAGTTCTAGCCAGAGCAATCAGGCAAGAGAAAGAAATAAAGGGCATCCAAATTGGAAAAAATGAAATGAAATTATTTCTGTTTGCTAATGATATTATCATATACCTAGGAAACCTTAAAGACTCTCTCAAAAGACTCCTACATTTGATAAATGAATTCAATAAAGTCTCAGGTTACAAAATCAATGTACACAAATCAATAGCACTGCTGTATGCCAATAACAACCAGCTGAGAATAAAATCAAGAATTCAATTTTATTAACAATAGCTACAAAAAAATAAAATAGGAATATATTTAGCCAAGGAGGTAAAAAATCACTACAATAAGAACCACAAAACACTGATGAAAGAAATCAGAGCTGACACAGACTAATAGAAAAATATCCCTTGCTCATGGATAGGAAGAATCAGTATTTTGAAAATCACCATATTGCCCAAAGCAATCTACAGATTCAGTGCAATTCCTATCAAAATACCAACATCATTTTTCACAGAATTAGAAAAAACAATCCTAAAATTTATATGGAACCAAAAAATAGTTGAAGAAATCCTTAGCAAAAAGAACAAATCTGGAGGCATCACATTACTGAACTTCAAGTTATACTACCAGTTGGTAGTTATGAAATCAGCATGGCACTGGTATAAAAGTAGGCACATAGACCAATGGAACAGAATATGGAACAGAATATAGTAGAAAAGAATATATACTCTATTCAGTAAATGATGCTGGGAAAATTGGATAGCCACATATAGAAGAACGAAGTTGAATCCCTATCTCTCACCATATACAAAAATTAACTCAAGGTGAATTAAAGACTTAAATCTAAGATCTGAATCTGTAAAAATTTTCAAAGAAAACCTAAGAAAAACTCTTCTGGATATAGGCATAGGCAAATAATTTATGGTGAAGACTCCAAAAGCAAATGCAACAAAAACAAAAATAAATAAATGGGACCTAATTAAGCTAAGTACCTTTTGCATGACCAAAGAAATAACAGAGTGAACAGACAACCTACAGAATGGGAGAAAATATTTGCAAACTATACATCTGACAAAAGACTAATATCTAAAATCTACAAGAAACTCAAACAAATCAGTAAGACATAAAACAAACACTGTCATTAAAATGTGGGTAAATGACGTGAACAAATATTTCTCAAAAGAAGATATATGAGTGACAAAGAAACATGAAAAAATGGTCAACATCACTAATCATCAGGGGTATGTAAATTACAACTGCAGTGAGATACCACCTTACCCCGGTAAGAATGGCCATTTTTAAAAGTCAAAAAACAGCAGATGTAGGCATTAATGCAGTGAAAATGGAGTACTCATTCACTAAAATGGGAATGTAAATTAGTACAACCTCTATGAAAAACGGTATGGTGATTTCTCAAAGAATTAGAAAAAGATCTACCATTTGATCCAGCATTCCCACTGCTGGGTATCTACCCCAAGGAAAAACAAAGTTATTATATTTAAAAGACACCTGCACATGTATGCAGCATAATTCATAATTGCACAAAGATGTGGAATCAACCCAAGTCCCCGTCACCTGATGAGTGGATAAAGAAAATGTGGCATATATAAATATGCACACACACACATACATACATATACCATGGAAGAGTACTCAACCATAAAAAGAATGAAATAATATCTTTTGCAGCAACTCGAATGGAACTGGAGGCCATTATCCTAAGTCAAGTAACCCAGGAATGGAATATCACACGTTCTCATTAAACGGGATAAGCTATGGGTATGCAAAGGCATACAGACTGGTATAGTGAACACTAGAGAAGCAGAAGGGGGTTGGTGGGAGAGGGGTGAAATGAAAAATTACCTATTGGGTACAATGTACACTATTCAGGCGATGGGTACATCTATAGGAAATTTCACCGCTATAGAACTCATCCGTGTAACCAAAAACTACCAAAGCTATCGAAATAAAAAAAAATTAAAAATGGGAATACTGGTTCTGTGCTGCTGAAAATGTACAGTATTTTCATTCTGACCTTCTCCCTCCTCCAATCTTAGAAGGCACTGTAATCTCTGCAGTCTACCCTCTGGAAGCAAGCACATGACCCGAATAGCAGGGCATCAATCTCATGATCAACATTTGAAAAAAGTGTGTTTCTCTGAGTAGGCAGCTTTAGCCTCTAAGAGGAAAGACAGAGAGAGAGAGACTTAAAAGGGAGAACTCTCTACATAATACACATTTAAACACACATACATCCAATCCACTACAAAACAGAATTCCTCTCTGCTCTGACAACCTCTAATTGAAGAGCAGAACATTTATTTTAAAGCATGACAGGTGAAAGGCTTGTTTAAAAATATAAATAAACATTAATTAGCTATAAACATGACAGCCACAGACGTGTCTCCTGCTGGGACCATCTGAGAGGTGGGTGAGAAGCAGCTGAGCACTAAAAGCTGTTCACAGTGTTACAGAGCTCTCTAATGGGCTCAACATCACCTTTTAGTTACCTAGGAGGCTATGTTTAACGAGTCTCCTGCTGGCAGCAGAAGCGCTGCCACTCACTCAGCACTCAGGCCTGTCCTGTACTGGGAAGATTTCCACTGCGACGAGATTAGCTGTGACTCTGCCCAACTTCTGGCTCTTATGAAAATGTTTTCTGAAGCACTGGGAAGTCACTTTATGGTGGCTAGGGAGTTCCACCTGTCCTAGATACTATTCAGGCATTTGCCTATTGGTGAGTGGATTAATGTGAATTCCCAGGACCAGCAAGAATGCGGTACTGTGAGAAAAAGCAGTACCCTGATAGCGCTGAGCATTGCTAAGTAGCAGACAAGTCATTCCGTTTATAGTGAATATGGCAGTATTCACAAACGGTGTCATTCCTCCACTCATTCAGATACCTGTCCATCCACCCACCTAGCCATCCATCATCCATTCATCTGTCCATCCATCCATCCATCCATCCATCCAATCAATTATCCATCTACCCACCCATCCACCCAAGGTAGGCAGTCATTCATTTGTTCATTCACTTACATCATATATGTATAATTATGGTGCTAGGTGCCAGGGATACAAATAGAATTTTTCATTAAAGATTATCCTTTTCTTTGAGGTAACCACATTTTACTTTGGTAGAAACTAGCCAGGTCTGCAAGAAACTTGTGTGGTAGAAAAGAGTAAGCACTGTAACAAAGGCTCATGTGAACTGTCATAGGAACATAGATTAAGGGTTGAGTTATTTTCTCTCAGCATTATGGAAAAGTCAGAGATTGGAAGTACCATTTGAACTGGACTTGGATGAAGAAGAGTTTTCCTTGGATTTTATTCTAGTTTGGCTGAAAAATATGATTTCCTCAAAGAATCTGTAGGCCTATGATCTCTTGGGTCTTCTGCCTTGTGAAATTGAAAATCCAGGAGTTTTCTGTGCTTAGTGTCACTACATAGGGCAAAGGAAAGGAAGCTTTTCATTTGATGGGTGGCAGAGATTCATTTGATACCATACAGACCTTCTTGTGACTCCATTCCCATTTTTTTTAACCCAGGTTTTCTGTCTCTGTTTGTTAGAGAGTCCAGATGTTAGATACAAAAGCCCAGACACAGCAAAGTTTGGTGTAATTAAACAATGAAATATTCAGTAACCAAAACCAAACAAACAAAAAAATAAACTATAATATAGCCAATAACATGGATGAATCTCACATATATTATCTTGAGTGAAAGAAGCTAGACACTAAAGACTACATACTCTATGCTTCTATTTACATAAAATTTAAGATCAGTAAAAGTAATTTATGAAGACATAAATTAGAACAGTGGTTACCTCTGAGAAAGAGCATTGATTGAATAATAGGTGCCAGGAGGGAACTTTATAGGTTAGTGGAGATGTACAATATCATGATCAGAGTCAGTTACACAAAAGCTCATTGAACTGTATATTCAGGATCTGTGTTTTTCACTCTAGGTACACATTTACCTAAATACAGAAAATTAAAAATAAAGCAAAGTCACAGAAATTTAAAATGCAATGAGGAGACAAAGGGGGCTCCCCAAAACGAAGCTCACTAGCATACAGGCATGTGAGTCAAGGAAAACAGTTTTACCAGGACAGAGCAGAAAGGCTGTCAAAGAAGGTCTGTTTAGAAGTCAGAAAGATCCAGCCAGAGAGAAGGCTTATAAGAAGAGAAGTCCAAAGAAGCAGACAAGCTCTATAATCAGCTAGCAGAAGGTACTGAACCAGTTCCCCTTTATGGAGCTAAAAAATTCCCCTAAAAGCCAAGAGGCTCATGTCCAAGGGGGCAAATGAGGACAGACAGGGACATCCTTGGGAGTGGAAGAAATCTCTTAGGCTGCTAGAGTAAATTCCTGGGGAGCCAGGTGGCCAGCCTTTCTTCTGAGCTGCCATATTGCAGCTGGCATGGCCCCTGCACTGTTCAAGTAATTGGGACTTCAGAATTAGGAGTGGTATTGATTCCTATCCTCTTAGCTCTCACTATGTGAGTGCATTTTGGTAAAGGGATTTCAGTGCTCTTTGAAGAGCACATTGATTTCCATTTATAACTCACACAAACTGGGCCGCCTTCTGCCAGAGGACAGGGTGGGCATATTTTGGTTTTGTCTATCTCTGGGGCCCCATGGAATATAATTTTTAGCTACTTAAATGATTTTTCTGGTTTTATTTTGTATCTCTGGCATATGTTTTGAGTTAATCAGCTTCTTTTAAAAGAATCACAAAAGGGGAGGAAAAAGAGGATGGCATATTCTTTTCTATAACCCTTGTTGCCAAGGGCCTCAGGATATTTTATACACACGATTTGTTTTATTTCCACTTTAGTCCTAGCAGTAGCAGAAGGACAAGTGTTATTTTTGCTTATTTCATGGCTCATGCTAAGGTACCACATCTAGAATTTCCTTTTTTTTTTTTTTTGCATTTGAGGATATGGTAGGAAAGCAACAAACAAACAAACTCTCCAGTTCCACAGCCAGGAAGAAGGATGGAATACCCATAGAGGTCCTCAATGAAAAATATTTCATTTTGTTTCCATATTCTTTTATTTGGAATTGTTCCCAAGCTAAAATAAAGACTAAACAAGCCTTCTTTACCATACCAGAAACCAAGTTTTATGTATATCTTTCCTGGCACAAATAATCTATATCTAATTGAATTGCTTCAGTTTCTTGATAAATTTTAGTTGAAAAGCAAAGTGCTTTTTTCCTGTTGCTCTCAATAGTGTCTTCAATGTAATTTCGAAGGGCTGAAAATCTGGGATATTCTTAGAGGTAGGACAAGTTAGAATTTTCAAAGAACTCTAAACAAATTTCTTACGTTTTATTTGTTGAGGGGTGGAATGAGATGAGGAGATGGAGTGGAGGGAAAAATAGGAGGAAACCACTTAGGTCCCTCTGCCCAGAGCTGATGGAAATGGGGGAAAGCAAGAAATACATGGAGATGGGGCCAGAGGGACTAGTTTTGCCATTAGGCTGCTCTTTGTAAAGGCCAGACGTCAAAACAGAGGTTTCCAATGAAGACACAGAAGAGAGTTGTGCATGCCTGAGGAAAACTAATCTGGTAAACACAGCAGCAAGGTAGCGTGATCATGGCCAAGGGCATTGGATGTAAGGCTTAAAGTTCTCCTCCTGGTCAGTGGGGGTTGCCCAGAGCAAAGCACTTTCCATCCTTGGGGGCCAAGGCAATCAACAGTTCTCAGACAGGAAAGCAAATCAGAAACAGAGGCAAAAACCAAGGCAAACCTCTGTACAGGAACTGGGTAGGCATGGTGATAGGTCAGTATTGCGTCCCCACCCCACCCCAAGGGCTTACCTAGACAACATAGAAGCTCTGTTACAGGTAAAAAAGACTAGTCTAGATCCTACCTTATGATGAAGACAGAGGTCTCAATAACCATCTGCTTGGATTGGGCTTGGCACACCAAATGGATTAATGCTTCTACGTGGAGAACTTCAGTACCTGCAACTAAGCGAGACAGATAGCAAAGGCCTCTCAGTCTCATAGGTTGTGGGGATTGTGTATAAAGGTGACGTCCAGGCTGCTGCTTCTCTCCCTTCAGTGTCTGAAACTGGGGAAAGGGAACAGATTTAGTGCCTGAAGAATCTGCCAGGAACTCACTGCACAAGGGCCTTCTCAGGGCGTTAGGTTTACCGCTCATGGAGGGAGGAGGGCTGGCCAGAGACGGAGAGTGGAAAAACATGACAGCATGATCACTCACTTTCAAATTTGCTAATTGAGAGTTTTGTTATATTGTTCTTCATCACTGGTCCATCAAATGTTTTAAAATGTTTTGTTTGGAAAACTTTTAGAACCATGCTGATCAGAGTTTGAATTATCACACATCACTTTCTAATGGGTAGCCATGACAAGTTGCTTGACCTCCTTTAACTTTAGAAGAAATTGAACCTTGTCTCTATAGTTGGATAATATTCTCCTTTTAGGACTTCTTATACCAATTATAGAGGAGTATAAAATCTCAGCATGGTGACTGGCATATGTCAGGCATTCAAATAAATAATAGACATTAAAATCATTACTTACGAGACGGGTATTAGATACAAAACAAAGCCACATATTAGACTGTATGTTTTGGAGTTGACTACAGGAGCTCTTTCAATGTAATTAAAATATTTTGGAAAGAAGAACATTATAATACATGATACTGGGGTGAGATGGCCAAAAACCTCCGCCAGCGTAAAGGGTCCCACTGTGTGCTGTCTCTTGAGCAGTTGATTATTGATGCATTCTGTTGAGTTTTAATGTGAAATTTTTCTCCCCAAAGTAGCCATTGGAGGGGCCAAGACTGATCTGTAAGTAAAACCTGCTTTTCTAAGGCCATGTTGGAACGTTGGCCCATAATGGCTCAATTTAAGTGAAAGTCTGAGTCTCTCACTTTGGGAAAGGAAACAGAGCATAAAATCCCCTTTTGGGCGATTATAGGAATACATTCTGCACATGCCTATTGTGGTTAACCTCAGCTAGAACTGGATGTTGCTGATGACTCCGATGAAGCACTTACTCAGGAGAAAATATGGCTATCGGTAAAAAGACTAGGAAGTGTGCTCTTGCAAATTGGCCTCTTGGAAGGTAGCTGAGCACGTCACCAACATCATTTCCCTCATAGAGATGTTAACTCCATTTAGGAATTTGGGCTGAATGCCATCTGCACCATATTGTGCATAGGCTGGAACCTCCAGGGCGTTAGTGAGCCTCAGTTGGTTTAATTGGACGCGTAGCTGTTTTGGGTTTCCATCATATTCTCCAGAATGTATCTCCTCTAGTCTGTAGCCTTGCCTTCACTTTTCTGTGGCAATGGTATAAATAATGCAAATGTCTTCATACTGGGAAGGAGGAATGAGATCCAGATGTCAGGAATGGAAAACATAGCAGCTTACGCTGGCAAAGCAGAGTGGTAAACAAGCAGGAATAGGTGAGCCCTGGGGAAAAGGGGAATAGCTAAGGGAGAGGTGTTTGAGAGGGAGAGGGTAACCTCTTGAACAAGGGGGGCCTATTAACTTGCAGAGGAACCAGAATGGGACCAAGGAGGGAGGAGATGAGGAAGGCATGTGAGGAGCAAGGCAATGTGGTCCTGATCGGTCTCTTTGCTGAGTGAGAGATCATGGAACTCACGTTTGCATGAACTAAATTAACCTTGCAATTTAGCTCAGAAAAGAATGCATTGGAAAAGGTCCTAGGGAGATGCATAATCCAATCCACACCATATACTTTCCTGATGAAAAACTGAGACACAGAGAGGGGAATTGGTTTAGCCAAAGGCCAAAGGTTCAAAACTAAGCCCTCCAGCACAAAGGAAACTAGATGAAACTACATAACATATTCAATTCTATGCTTCTTGCCTTTGGGGAAAAGCACAATCATTGTCTATTTACTTAATCTGGAAATCTAGGATTTATTCCTAACCTCTTCCTTTCTTAGCCTCTAAATCCATTTAGTCTCCAACTCCAATAGATTTTACTTCTTCACTCTCACAAAACTTCCTTTCTTTGTATAGTTAAGTCTGCTGCCTTAAGCTAGGTCCTTCATCTCATTCGCCTGATCTCAGTCCCTCCCATCTTAACACTTCTGTTCTAATGATCTGACCATCTTGCTGCTTCTTGCTTAGTTTGAAGCCTCCTTCACCACCTTCAAGAAAATGTCTCAACATCCTAGAATGACGTACAAATGCATTAACGATCTGACCACTGCCCACTTCTATAGATACCTAATTTATTCTCCTTTCACTCTATCCTCTTATTCCAAATTATTGCAATACCTCAAATCCACGGATCCTTCTCACTTATTTGTCATTTGCTTGGATAGCTCTCACTCAGTAGGGTTCATTGTATGTATAACCTCCCTTGAGAATCCCAGAAGCACCACATGGCACACTTCCAAGGTGCTGTTCCCTTAGAGTGCAATGTGAATGCTGCTCCCTAGAAGTGTGCCACTGTTCTTATTGGGTTCCCAGAGAACACTGCTTATCTCTACTTCAGCTCTTCTCTCATGGTAATACAATGACCTATTGGCTTGTACTATAATCTCAACAAATCAGCTTCTGGATGAGGTAGTATAGAAATGAGAACTGTTTTAAAACGTTGCTTCTGGAACGTTTATTTAAATATTCCAATATTTAAATGTTCAACAAATATTTAAATATTCCGATATTTATTCACATGATAACAATACAAACTTGGGCAAGTTACTTATTTTATCTGATATTCAGTGTTCTCAGCTGCAAAATGGGCATAATAATAGCAACTAATTCATCGTGAGGTAATCTAGATTAAGTTTTTAGCATGCTATCTAGAGTCTTCAATAAATTAACTATTGTTTCTATTGTTATTGTTATGGAGAGCAGTGCTATGTTGTATTAAAATTTTGACTTCTCTGGTTACATAGCAGGTACCCAGTAAATATTTGTTGAATCAATTGATTAATAATAAGATAGGGCTATTAAGGCTGGAAGCGATGGCTCATGCCTGTAGTCCTAGTACTTTGGGAAGCTGAGGTGGACGAATTGCCTGAGCTCAAGAGTTCAAGACCAGCCTGAGCTAATGGTAAAATCCTATCTCTACTAAAAATACAAAAAATGAGCTGAGTTTGGTGGTAGGCACCTGGCTACTCAGAAGGCTAGGCATGATAATTGCTTGAACCCCGGGAGGTGGAGGTTGTAGTGAGTTGAGATTGGGCCATTGCACTCTAGCCTGAATGTGACTCTGTCTAAAAAAAAAATAAAAAAATAAAATAAAAATATAGGGCTATTGATTAATCTGTAGATATTGGATTGGGAACACTTTCTACTTACCTGGTAAAGAATTTTACTGAAAAGAAGTAAAGTATTAAATCTTCCAGTAGAAAAGAAGAAGCTTCCTCGACTTAAATAACTTGATAATTGCCTTGTAATTGCCCCCTGCAATTTGGAGAAACATGTTTCTTAGAATTAACAGGCATTTATTTTTAGGGGTATCATTTGAGCAACAAGCAGAACAATGCCTCCAACTCCTTCACTCTGAATCTTCTAAGTCTACTAGAAGTCACAAGGCTTAGCTGTGCTCATTCCTGCAGGTGAATAGCTCTATAATTTGTCACTTACTTCCTCTTTCAGAGCCTATAGGGATCAGGGGAGGAAGAAAAGCTATTTTTTCCAGTTGAATTTAGCATTTAAGGAGTGCCTATCACCAAGGAGGCATAGCTTCTGGCTTTATTGAGAAATCTGTTGCTAAGACACAGTCTTAATTTGTTTGCACACTTTCATAAGAATGGTGAGTATTTATTCACAGAGAGAAACTGAGATGTAAGAGGTAAAAGTTGGTGGAAAATTAATGATAGTAGAGGATTAAACCTCAAACAATTATTTTGTGTGTTTGTTTAGAGGCTTTCAAGCTAAGGTCTTGGGACTGGGGCATCAGCATCGCCTGGAAACTTGCTAGAAATGCAAATTCTTGGGCTTAACCCAGGTGTACTTGAATCACAGAATTGCTAGGGTATGGCTCCACAGCCTGCTTTAACAAGACCTCCAGGTTATTCTGATGCTTAATATTTGAGACTTAGCGTGGGCAACATAGGGAGGTCCTGCCTCTATAAAAATATTTTAAAAATTAGCCAGATATGGTGTCACTTGCCTGTAGTCCTAGCTACTTGGAAGGCTGAGGCAGGAGGATAGCTTGAGCCCAGGATTTCGAGGCTGCAGTGAGCCATGATTGCACCACTGCACTCTCAGTCTGGGTGAAAGAGTAAGACTATGTCTCAAAAAAAAAAAAAAAAAAAAAAAAAAAAGAGAGAGACCCACTATTCTAAAGTCTAGAATAGGATATCATGCAAGCATCACATGTCAGTAGCAATAGTAACCGAGGAGACTAGCTTTCCCCTGCTGGAAAATTCTGTAATAGCATTACCTGGGGCAGATGCCTTGAAAGAGGATGCTCTTTTTTTTTTTTTTACAACCCGCAACAACTACCTCATGTTGCCTCCTGATCTCCTAACTAGAAGCAAATATCAGCATAATCCTAGAAGATAAGTACGTGCTGTTACTCAAAGAGAAATAGCTTGCACACAAAAGAATTACAAGATTTAATAATGTATATCATTAGAAACCTGGGCAACATGTGTAGGAGTATTCTAATAAGGGCAGAACTTCACTAGATTTGGCTGACTTCATTGACACGAGTGTACAATCTAGAGATTCTAAATTTAATTTGCTGGCTTGAGCAGCCAGAAGTGGATCTAACAGCTTAATTGGTTGGTTGAATAAATGTTGTGCTCAACAACAGTCTACATTTAGTAAGGTCAAGATGCCAGAGCTTTGCTGGCATAATGTAGGGGAGAGTATGCAAAGTCTCTAGCAGATA
The DNA here is from genome assembly GCA_963573385.1 of Cacajao melanocephalus. Classification (NCBI taxonomy): domain Eukaryota; kingdom Metazoa; phylum Chordata; class Mammalia; order Primates; family Pitheciidae; genus Cacajao; species Cacajao melanocephalus. Next base: position 41,724 of record CAUYLG010007201.1, read on the forward strand.
GAAATGTATACTGAGTTTGTCCTGTCTATGAGAGGGCTCAGAAGACACTCCCTCCATGAAGCAGTGAGAAATATATTAGTGTCTTCATGCTTGACAAACTCTGTAGTTGTTCTCCTTGAAGGTCAGGTCTGTAGGGGATGCCACTATTGAGATGGTGTTTTTTTTTGTTGTTTTTTTTTTTGAGACAGAGTTTTGCTCTTTTTGCCCAGACTGGAGTGCAATGACGTGATCTTGGCTCACTACAACCCCCACCTCCCAGGTTCAAGCAATTCTGCCGCCTCAGCCTCCCAGGTAGCTGGGATTATAGGCCTCAGCCACCATGCCTGGTTAATTTTTTTAAATTTTAGTATAAACAGGGGTTTCACCATGTTGGCCAGGCTGGTCTCAAACTCCTGACTTCCGGTGATCTGCCTGCCTCAGCCTTCCAAAGTGCTGGGATTATAGGCGTGAGCCACTGCACTTAGCGAGATGGGGTCTTTGCTTTCATAAAGATTATACAATCCCAGAGTAGCAGAGGCCAAGTGGTAGTACTTAACCACCAAAGACAGGAGGGGCACATCAACCATCACATCTCTCTTTATCCCAGATCATTCTTGTTCTGATGTCTACTTTACCTGATAATTAATATAGCTACTTTAGCCTTCTTTTGTTTAGTATTTGCCTAGTGTATTTTACATCCTTTTACTTTCAACATATCTGTGGCTTTATATTTAAAATGAACTTCCTGAAGGCAGAATATATTTGATCTTTATTATTATCCAACCTGATACTCTTTACCTTTTGAATAGTGTGTTTTGACCATTTACATTAAGTAAGATGACTGATATGTTTGTGTTGAAATCTACCATTTCTCTGTTTTCTATTTTTTTCATGTGTTCTTAGAGCTTTTTATCTTTTCTGCTTTCTCTTTTATTCAGCATTTTTATGATTCCAATTTATCTCCACATTTGAATGATTATTTATGCCCCTTAAAAGTATTTTAGTGTTTGCCCTATTGTTTACAATATCTATCTTTAATCAGAGTCTACCTTAAGATAACATGCTGCTTCATCTCTACTATAGGGACCTTATAACATTTTATTTTTTCTCACATTTTATAATATTGCTACTATTTGATATACTGCTACCATTTTGCTTTAGACTGTCAGTTGTGTTTTAGATAAAGTCAAGAAAAAAAGAAAAATATTTCCTTTTACTGTCATGTATTTTATTTCCAATTCTTTTAGTGCTTTGATTCAAAGAGACTGTGATTTTTTGAGATCAAAATGATCTTAGGGCTCCCAAACTTCTACATCAGAAACTGGAGAAGGTAGAGGCTTTGCCTTAAAGTGGGCCATATTGTCCAATGCCCTTTTCTATATGGCCAAGAAAGATACAGGAAAAATAAGTATCTCCCAAGGAAAGAGTAAATATCTATAGAAAAAATAATACTGGACAGCTCTGACAGAGAGCAGATCCAGGGTCTAATCAACCACTGGCCCTACCCAAAGGATACAGGCATCTCACAATGCCTGCATGAGAGCATTACAGAATTGTTATGAAGCAGTGACTGCTACACTCATCTTATTCATCCCTTTGTAACATGAGTGTTACTGGGGATATTGTTTCCTCATTCAACCATTGCAGACAGATGAGCAAAAAACAGTCGACTTGCCTTTTTGTTCATAGATAAGGAGAAGGCACACATAGGATATAGAAACTCTAAGGGAATTTTGGGCTGAGACTGATACAGTGATGGAATGGACTCTTTAGGGGTATCTTCCTTGAGGAATAGGAGAGTGTGTTTTGTATGTGGAAGGGAGGGAAACAAATATTTAGACTAGGAGGAGACGTTATTCTGACACTTAGCTTTTGTTGTATAACAAACCATAGCAAAACTTAGTGGCTTAAACAAAAGCTAAGCATTATTTCTAATGGTTCTAAATAAGAATCATCCAGGTAAACTGGCTGATTCTCCTTCTGTGAGCCAGGTTGGCTAGGACTGGATAGTCTAAGATAGATTCATTCACATACCTGGTGGTTGGCTTGATATCAGCTAGGTCAATGGGGATAACTTTGCCAAGAGTCTATCATCCAGCAGCCCAGCCTGTGTTTGGTCATGTGACAGTTGTTGCAAGGTTCCCAGGAAGAGCAAGACAGCAAACCCCTTAATATGCCTCAGCTTGCATCATATTTTTTCATTCCTATTGATCAAAAGATGCTACATGGCTGTATTACTCTGTTCTTATGCTGATAATAAAGACACACGTGTAATGTATAAAGGAAAGAGGTTTAACTGGCTCACAGTTCCACATGGCTGGGGAGGCCTCACAATTTTGGTGGAAAGTGAATGAGGGGCAAAGTCACATCTTACATGGTGGCAGGCAAGAGAGCATATACAAGGGAATGCTTCTTTATAAAACCATCAGGTCTCATAGTATTCATTCACTATCATGAGAACAGCGTGGGAAAGACCTGCCTCCATGATTCAATTGCCTCCACCTGGACCCACCCTTGACATGTAGGGATTATTACAATTCAAGGTGAGATTTGGGTAGGAACACAGCTAAACCATATCAATGGATAAGCCCATGTTCAAGAGGTGAAGAAGCGTACTCCACCTATTGATGGAGATAGAACATAGTCTATTGCAAAGGGTAATGCATACAAGAATAGAAACAAGTTATGGTCATTTTTTAGATTTTATTATTTTTCTCCATTATTAACATCTTTCCTTATAATAAGATTTTGCATCACTGCCCTTTGTCATATGACTTGCAGAGCCTCCCTTTAGGAGTAATATACTTCCCCACACCACTGATAAAGTTGGTTATGTGACTTTCTTTGACCAGTGGACTATGAGAAGATATGATGTTTGCTGTGCTTCAGTAGACACTTTAATGGCAATTACCTGATTCTACTTTTGACAGTTTTCCCCTCTACCACAAGAGTAGCATGTTTCAAATTAGGGCTTCTTTAGCCTGGATCCTAGAATGAAGGAAACGTAAAAATCAGAGTCATAGCTGGTCTCTAGCATGAATGAAAAGTAAGCTTTTGTTTGACAAGCCACCGCGTTTTGATGGTTATTCTTTACCACATCAGAACCTAAGGAAAAATGACAGTGATTGATTAGCTTCTGTCTTTATATATTTCATCAATTCCTTTTAGATGATTCTTTCCTATTGACTTTTATTTTTTTAATTCTTTTTGTTTTAACTTTCAATCAAGTTCAGGGGTACAAGTACAGATTTGTTGCAGAGGTAAGCTTGTGTCATGGGGCTTTGTTGTATAGACTATTTCCTCATGCAGGTATTAAGCCTAGTATCCATTAGTTATTTTTCCTGATCCTCTCCCTTCTCCTACTCTCCAGCCTCTAAAATTCCCCAGTGTGTGTTTTTCTCCTCTGTGTGTCCATGCGTTCTCATCAAATTGTTTAAAATGCTCATAGATATCTTTTTGGTGTGTGTGTGAGATGGAGTCTCACTCTCTTGCCTCGGCTGGAGTGCAGTGGTGTGATCTCGGCTCACTGCAACCTCTGCCTCCTGCATTCAAGTGATTCTCCTGCCTCAGCCTCCATAGTAGCTGGGATTATAGGCACCTGCCACCATGCCCAGCTAATTTTTTGTATTTTTAGTAGAGATGGCATTTCACCATGTTAGCCAGGCTGATCTCGAACTCCTGACCTCGTGATCTGCCCATCTCGACCTCCCAAAGTGCTGGGATTACAGGTATGAGCCACTGCACCCGACCCACTCATAGATATCTTAAAATACCCTTGTTTTCATTTTCTTTTCCAGCTTTGGCTTTGCCTCCGCCCCAGTCACAAGTAAATTTATCAAAAGAGTGATATATGATTTGTATTCCTTTATATTCTTTTCACTCTTAAGACCCTTACAATCTACATTCTCCCCTGATAACTCCATCAGTACAATCAATACCACTCTTGCCAAAGTCACCAGTGATCCCCCACATGGCTGGTTCTGCTAACTCAACAGCATCCATCTGAGAAAGTTGACATTTTAAACTTTCTTTGAGGAATGGAACGTGAATAAATATGATTTAAGTGAATTTAAGAAACCAGTGACCTGACCTGGTTTTATTTTCTCCTTTGTTGGGCTATTGCAGGTTTTTTGTGACTTCCATGGCCACTCCCAAAAGAAGAATGTGTTCCTTTATGGCTGCAGCATCAAGGAAACCTTGTGGCAAGCAGGATGCACTGTGAGCACATCTACTATCCTAGAGAATGTCAACTACAGGGTAAGCCACTGAGGGGGATGCCACCAGACATACTGTGTCCATATTCTTTATTTTTACCTTTAAGACCATGCTTCACTCATTTATTTTTATTTATTTTTTTTTTGCGGGGTGTTGGGGGGCGGTAAATAAGCATTTTGATTATTTTAACCATAGGGTTGTAATACAAGCAGGCTGGAGGCCTGTGTAACCGCTCCTAATTTTTGTTGAATGATGGCTTACTACCTGGTTGCTTTGCCTCTGTTTTCTATAGGGTTTGATATTTTGTAAAAGGCATGAGAACTGGAGACAGAAGACCTCATCTTAATGCCTGGCTTTACAATTTTTCAATTATTAACTGTGTGATTATGAGGTCATTAACATTATCTCTCTGAACCATCCTTCTGCCATCTGTAAAATAAGGATAGTGAAAATACTGCCTCTGTTACGTAGTTTATGGAAGGAACAGAATGGCAGAATACAAAAGGACTTCAAATAAACAGAGAGGGATGAACAAATATAAGCCATAAACCATCCACGTCTCTCTGCATGAGCATTCTATAAAAAGCAGAGCAGTAATCCACTGACCCTAATCTATTTTATCTTAGTTTCAGTGGTTAGAACTCAACTGTTCCTCCATGAAACCACATAGGAAATTAGGGAGGTGCAGAGAAGAGGGTATATCTTCCCATCAGGATAAAGAGAATAAGCTGTCGCTTAGTGAGAATAAGGAAGAAACAGAGAAGCAAAGTTGCCCAAACACTAAATGAAAACTGGTCTTTGTTTAAAATTTACGTAGAAAAAGTAAAAATTATGACGGTAACTGCATCTTCTAAGTCTGTTATTTTGGGTATGACAATTTGCTATGTGCAAAATAGCCTCATGCCCAGGGTTAACGATGGTATTAAGAGGTTAAAAATGCACCAAATCACCATTTCACCTGGAAATATGTCCCCTCTTCTCTAGCCTTCTTCACCCAAGTCCATCCGAAACAGACTGCCACTGATCAATACAATCACCCCAAGGCTTTTATAGCAGAATCAACAGCTTATTCTCAGTAATCTGTTTGCTGTAAGGCTCCACCAGAGTAATGGTGATAAAACACAAGAAGCTTAACTACTCGATCTTATTTAGGAAACTAGTTTAGTAAATTAAAGCCTTCATCTGAGCAGCCCACATGGACCCAACCTATATAAAACCATCTCTTATGTGTGATACCTCTTGAATAAAAAAAACTACCTGGTCCAATCTTAAATATAGAGTCAGTGCGATTTTACTTCTCTTTTTCCAAGAGAAGGTAATAATATTAATAGATAATTCCCTATACACAAGAAAAGGTTATAAGACACAGAACCTTAAAAATGTCTTCAGTACAAAGCTGATGTGAAATGGGAAATGGGGCAGAGGTCAGACATTGTAGGGAATGACAGGATGGGTTCTTATTAACTGTGTTTTAGTTTTGGTATATGATTCATATTGTTTAATTAATAAATTCAAAAATATTTTGAGGCCCAGATTAGAGTCAGGTAAGGTAAAAGGTATAACATTATAGAGGTAAGTATGCCAGTTTCTGCCTATGAGAATAAGCACAGTGGTATTTGATAGCAATGCTGTTGAAAAGATTAATCCATCTAGACATTGAAACTCACCTATAAGGTCCTTTAACTTTGGGTGGGTTGATTGCCTGAGCCTCACTTTTCTCCCTTGTGAAATGAGAAAGTTAAATGTTCTAGGTAGTTTATTACATCGAGTTTGTTGGTGCCCTGGGATTCCTTGAAGGTGATTCATGAGCTACTATGACATACGTGGAAGTAGTGAAGTGAATATGGTTTGATCCCATCCCTTACTTTCAACCCAAACAACTTTGCTTTTTGGGATCCCACATAGTATATAAACTCCCTCTATCACTGACACTCTAAGTCAGTGTCACATAGTGATCTGTAAATAATTATCTTAACACTGGTGATCTGCCTAAAAAGACTTCTGTGTGTACAAATAGATCTTGTCAGAATTGAAAGGACCCACTCATTTTACAGATGGGAAAATTGAGACTCAGGGGAAGAGTGTCTTTGTAAGATACGTTAATGTTATCATCATGATACCTGCCAGCAGTCAACAGCCTGCTGATACAGAGAGGCTGATTCCTTCATTACCATCAAAAGTGGAACAATTCTAAACATGTTAAACTTATCCAAGACTTTTTTTTGGTCATTTACCATTAGTATTGAAGAGACAATTATATACCCTATTATATTTCACATCCACTCTGCAACATTTATTCAATTTTATTAATCAGCCTTAATGGTACTACTTCTAGTTATGTTGGTATAAAGAGGTCAGTGAATTCTCCTGTAAAATGCAAGTATAAAGCAGAAGAAAATTTTGAAAAGCAGCCCTTTTAGGACTCTGGAAATTGACCAAATATGATGATAAATTGAGAAGCACTTATTCTTGAAAATTGCTGAAGCTTCATGTAAGAACAGCAAGGGTCTGTGACCTTCTTGACTGGTGCTGCTCCTGAAACCACTCTATTTGGTCATCAAGAAATGCAGTTTTACCAACAGAAGGATAGACACACACACACACACACACACACACACACACACACACAGAGCCAGACATTTACAAGGGAGATCTTAGAAATGAGAGACCCATAGAAGAGCTAAGATAAGCTCTCTATAAATACATGGTGTATTAAGACAGTCTTGCATTGTTGAGACTAGATAAATTATAAAGAAAGAGGTTTAATTGGCTCATGGTTCTGTAGGCTGTTTAGGAAGCATAATGCTGGCATCTGCTTCTCGGGAGGCCTCAGGAAGCTTCCAATCATGGCAGATTGGAAGGCAAAGGGGGAGCAGGCACTTCATATGGTGAGAATAGAGCCAGAGAGTCAGAGAAAGGTGCCACATACTTTTAAACAATCAGATCTCACAAGAATTCATGATGCAAAACCATTCATGGGAAATCCACTCCTGCAATTCCATCACCTCCTACCAGGCCCCACCTCTAACACTGGGGGTTACATTTCAACATGAGATTTGGGTGGGGACAAATATCTAAACTATATTACATGGATTATGGAAAAATATGTGTCTCTTCAGAGGAGACCCAATAGAGCCCAGTGAGAAATAAAGTCCAAAGAGACTTAAGAACTGCCACAGTTTTGAATGTCTTCCCAAATCACATACAAATCAACAACAGAGAGTGGAAATCTTATGCACTCAAGATATTTGAGCACTACGTTTGCCCAAATTATTGTATAACCACTATGCTTAGCAGCCTTAGATGTCAAGCTAAATAATTTAAATAAGAACGTAGAAACTATGTAGAGACATCAGTGGCACATAATGCAGAAGAAAAAAAATATTCTGCAGATTAATCCAGGAAAGTAGTTAAAAATTTAAAAACATTTAAAAAATAGAATCCAGAGATGTTAAAAAATTATAATCTATGATGTCCAGTTTTCAGCCAAAAATTACAATTTTGTAAAGAATCAAGAATGTGAAATCCATACTTGGGAAACAAAGCAGTCAGTAGAAACAGAGTGGGCCAACTTGTTGGATTCATAATTATTTCCAAGCAATTGTTAAAATATGTTCAAATAATTAAAATTATATTCAAAAGTTAATGGCGAAATATGACCATTTATTCAATATATATGAAACTTTGACAGAGAATTAAAAACTGAAAGAGAGAAAGGAAGGAAGGAAGGAAAGAAGGAACGACCGAACGAACCAGACAGTGCTGAAAAATATAACCGACAGAAAAAATTCACTAGGTGGGATTGTCAGCAGATTTGGGATGGCAAGATAGTAGAAAATGAATCAGTTAATTTGATGACTAACTCCAAATTATGTAATTAAAAGAACAGAGAAAATAAGATAAAAGTAAGGAGCTGTGGAGACCTATAGGATAACATAAAGCATATCAACCAACATATAATGGGAGGCCCAAAAAGAGAGGAAAATAAATGTCTGTAAATATATTTGAAGATACGATGTCAGAGAAGAAGATAGCATAGGAGGAACAAAAAAATACATGAGGCATATAGAAACAAACAACAAAATGGCAAATGTAAATCCAAAAATACAAATGATGACATTAAATATGAATGAACAAACCCTTCATTTCAAAGGCAGAGGTTGTAAGACCAGATTTAAAAAATAGGTTCAATTATATATTGTCTATAAATTCGATAATGCAAACAAGTTGAAAGTTAAAAGATGGAAAAAGATGAACCATGCAAATGGTAACCTTAATAAAGTGGTTGTATTGACATAAGACAAACTACACATTAAAAGAAGAAATATTACTAGGGCTGAGAGGGCAATTCATAATATTGAAAGAAATAGTTAATTAGCAAGGCATAACAATTATAAATGTATGTGAATATATATACTCTGAAATACAAGAAGAAAAAATGGGAAGAAGGCATTTAAAATTTAATAATAATACTTGAATATTTTAGTAATCTCTCAGTTAGTGATAGAATAACCAAACAGAAAATTAGTATAGAGAATACCTGACCTAACTCATATAAATAACAGTTGTTTTCAAAACAAAACTATATATTTTCTTTTTGAGTGCACATCAAAAATTCTCCAGGATAGATCCTATAATAGGCTATAAAATAAATCTCAATATATTTTAAGGGGCTGAAACCATGCACAGAATATTCACCTACACAACAGAATTAAATTATAAATCAACTTTCATAAGAAATCTGGGATATCATTGAATATTTGGAAATTAAACAATTTGTATCAAATTCACTTATGGATCAAGGTGGAAATCCAAAGGGTAATGAGAAAATATCTTTAACTGAATAAAAGTAAAAACTCAATATGTCAAAATTTATAATACACAGCAAAAGTAGTGCATATAGGGAACTTTGTAACTTAGAATATTTGGAAATGCCGAAAGATCTAAAATCAGTATTCTAAGCATTCACATTCAGAAACAAGAAAAAGAAGTACAAATACATTCCAAAGTATAAGAACAAAATAAAAGCCAAAGTAATTCAATGAAATAAAAATTATATGAACAATAGAGAATCCATAAAGAACATGCTTTTCATTCAATAATTCATAGTTTGGTTTCTTGAAATGGTCAACAAAATGATCATCCTTCAGCTCGACAGACAAAGAAAAGAAAGAAGATACAAATTACCAAAATCAGGATTGAAAGAAAGGACATCACTACAGATTTTACAGAGTAGAAAATAATATCATTAACAACTATATACCAACAAATGAATACATTCTTAGGAGGACATAGATTACCAAAACTGACTCAAGAAGATATAGACAATCTGATGAGGTTTATTTTAAGTGGAAAAAAGAAGGATTAGTAATGAAAACTCTTCCCACAAATGGAAGTCTAGGCCCAGACGGTTTTGTTGATACATTCTATCAAACTCTGAAGAACAAAATAGTGCTAATTATAAAAAACATTCTTTCAGAAAATAGAGGAGAAACACTTGCCAACTCATTTTATGAGATCTGTGTTACCCTGATACCAAAGCCAAAAAGAGGACATCACAAGAAAAGACAGCTGCAGCCCAATATTTATTCCAAACAGACAATAAAGATTATTCAGTGCTGCGAAGGAATGGGCTCTCAAGCCACGAAGACGTGTGGAAGAACCTTAAATGGATATTACTGAATTAAAGAAAACAACCTGAAAAGCCTGCATACTATATTTCCAGGGGTATGACATTCTGAAGAAAGCAAAGCTATGGAGACTAAAAAGATTGGGGTTCCCAGGAGTTTGGAAGGAAGGAGAGAAGGATAAGTAGGTGGAGCACAGGGGATTTTTAGGGCTGTAAAACTATTTTGGGTAATACTGTAATATTGAATACACATCATTGTACAGTTTTTCAAACCCATAAGATGTACAACACCAAAAGTGAAGAGAATCCTCATTTGTAAACTATGGACTTTGAGTGATGATGTTTCAATGTAGGTTCAGCGGTTACAACAAACCTACTACTCTGGTGAGGGATGCCAATGATGGGGGCATCCATGCATGTACGGGAGCAGGGGGCGTATGGAAAATCTCTGCATCTTCCTTCTCAATTTTGCTGTGGACCTAAAACTGCTTTAAATAAAGCCTTTTTTTTTTTAAGAGATACAACCTACCAAAGAAAAAAATACATTCACTTAAGAAACTCTGTTAAGAGTAAACTTTTGCAACATGGTAAGCCAATGATAGATTAAAACCATTTTCAAATATTTTTGATCACTTTAGTTGCAGGAAGTAGAAACATATATTTATGCCTATTTGAGCAGCCCCCCAGGGGTGTGGACTAGCAGATTCTATTTATTTTAGCGAATAATTATGGAGTACCTTCTAAGAGCAGCATGCTGCTCAATGTGTAGGTATTCTCCTGTGGATAAGACACAGACCTGCCCTCATGGAACTTCTAGGCTTCTGGGAAGATAGAAAATAAACAGCTAATACATATACAATAATTTAATTGTAATTGTAATGAGCACTTTGAAGGAACAAATGGACTGAGGGATTATCAGAAGGGAGGGACAAGAGTGGATATGATGAAATCGGGAGGCAATTGTAGACACTCAAGTGAAGATAACATTAGCGTTCCATTTCCCTTTCTCAGATGATCTGTAGGTCTGGAGGCTATGTAGGAATTTAGAGATTATAGTAAATTATATTAAGAATTATATTAAAGCATTTATATAATTTATAATAAAATGAATAATTATAATTAACAGTTACATTTAACAGGAGGATAGTAAGTACAAGAGACATTAAGAGATTTGCTCAATGTTCTAGAAATTAACAAAACTTCTTTCAGTTATATTCTCATTAACTTGTTATGCTTCTGTTTCCCCCCATAATTTGTCTAAAAGGCTAAAGCTTCACTATTGTCTAATGTACATAATTTTAAATGATGTGTTAGTTTATGCATATTCTGCCAACACTAAAATGAGAGAACCCTTCTGGTTCATGTCACAGAAGTTCTGGGACTGTCTACCTGCAGTATTTCTGCTGACTCAAGACTGTGTGTACTATCAACTCTGAGTCATTGTCCTCTGGGGAGGAGGTCCAGTGGCTGGAAGCTCCCTCTCTGTCAATCAGGGTGTTGAGAGTCTAGAGATGCCTTCTAAATGGAGATTAGGTGGTTATAAATAAAATATTTTTACCCCAAGAAAATGTAGAATATACGAACCCAGAGAGAAAGGGCTTTCAGGAGTTTCATAATTGATCAAGCTTCAGATTTTTGTCTTGAAAGAGAAGACTAAAAAGTTCATTTTGGCAATTACGTACTCTTAGGAAAGAAGTGAAATATATGTGCTTCTTCTCCAGAATCATCACTGGCCCCTCTGGCCTCCTGAAATAAGTTTACAGTCCGTAGTCTGACCCTGCTAAGTAACAGTGAGCCTGGATGTAGTCTGTAAATTTCAAGTCCCTGTGAAATCTGAGGCTTTCCGTAGTCTCAACTCATTCATGTATGAGGCCAAATGTATGTGTGCAACCTTGGTCCACAGCAATGCAGAAAAGTGGAATTGGAAGATTGTGGAGGTAGCCAGGTTGGCATCTGGATCCCTCTCTGGCAACTTTATAGTTTTCTGGACTTAAGCTATTTATTTCTCACTTTTCTTTTTTTGTGTGGAAGGGGAGATGGAGTCTCACACTGTCTCCCAGGCTGGAGTGCAGTGGTGCAATCTCAGCACACTGCAATCTGTCTCCTGGGTTCAAGCGATTTTCCTACCTCAGCCTCTTGAGTAGCTGGGGTTACAGGCACCCACCACCACACCCAGCTATTTTTTGTATTTTTAGTAGAGATGGGGTTTCACCATGTTGGCTAGGGTGGTATCAAACTCCTGACCTCGGGTGATCCACCAACCTCAGCCTCCCAAAGTGCTGGGATTACAGGCATGAGCCACCATGCTCTGCCTATTTCTAACTTTTCTAAGCATGATTCCTCATCTGCAAAATGATTTTTAAAAATTGATAGCCATTTCTTGGGGTTAATAAATGATTTAAAGTAACATATATTAAGTGTTTTATATATAGATGCTTAACAATGTTGAGAAGCTATTTTTATGATGACTATCCCTAGTCACCCACAACTAATCATAGTTTGATTTTTTTTTTATTGTAGACTCTTCCCAAAATCCTTGATAAACTAGCGCCAGCATTCACAATGAACAGCTGCAGCTTTCTGGTGGAGAAATCTCGAGCCTCCACTGCCCGGGTGGTGGTGTGGAGAGAGATGGGGGTGTCCAGAAGCTACACCATGGAAAGCAGCTACTGTGGCTGCAACCAGGGCCCTTATCAGGTATGTGAGGCTTCAGGACACCCATGCTTTCTGTCCAGCAACAATATACAGAAATTACAGATAGCTCATTCCTGCTTTCTCACCTTAAAGGGGAAGAAGGCTCCAAGCAGAGTCTGGTCCTGCTCCCTTGCCTTGAAAAACTGATTCAACAATTGCTTTCACCTGCAGGATCATCTGTGTTGATCCTGGAAGCAATGCATGCATGCTTTCCAGTTTGGTTCCTCAATCAGCTGCCCTCGCCAGCAAGCAGCAGGGAGCCTCTCTTTGACATGCATCTTCTACTTTTACAGAACCTCTGCCTGCCTGGCTCTGTTATTACATGCATAAAAATGTTGCCTTCTGCAACAAGTGGACTAATTCCACGTACATCATAAGGGCATAGGTCAGTCTGTAGATATTGTTGGCACATATATCTATTGTGTTTCTGTCGTCTGCACCGATCTAAATCTGTAGCTCTCTTTGTTATCCTGCTGTCTCCAGAGCACACAAAAGTGTGTGTGTATGGCGTGGATCTCCCAGAATGAGTGGGTCTCGGACTCATATGCTAGTGTTGAGAGAAAGTGCTTTTGTATAAATCACATTCTTTCTACAGCTATATTAACTGCATGAGCAGCTGGATAGCTGCTACAGCAGGCTGTTCTGGCTGCTTTTCCCACTCTCCCATAGAGGAACATAAATAAGGGACATTTTGACAGTGCCAAGGTAATAGACTCTTGTAAATTTCTTAGGCAAGCTGACAGACTGTTCCTTGGTGACTTCCATTCAACCCCAAGAATACCTGGACCTCACCAGCATTAAGCTCGTTGTGTTGGCTTTGATACTCTCCTGGAACAGCTAGGAAGCACTTGGCATCTATGCAATCCTGAGCTTTAGAACTCTGTTAGTTACCAAAGAGAGTACAGGGAGTGACAGGTGATGCACATTATCTAACTTCCCATCTGGTCAAAGATTTTTTTAAAATTCTGGGCTACTAAACCACCCATTTTGATTATTACTTCTGTCAAATAGCCACGTAGTCTAAAGACTTGTTTCAAAGAATTGTTATGTCACTGAATTAATACATTCTTAGACTGAATTAATCCTATTCACCCACATAAATGTAAATGAAGAATAAGAAGAGTTGAAATCATTGGATGAGCATGAGATTGGACATCGAGGGATCTCACTCTTTTACTTACCAGCAGTGTTGAAAGCTACGTACTTCTAGGAACCTATGTTTTGCATATATCAAATGCAGATTTTAATAAAAACTCCTTTTATCCTGCTATACAAGATTTTGTAAGGACTAAAAGAAAACACATATGTGAATGTACTTGGAGGTTATATAATCAGGAATCTGTTCACTCCCTTGTCATTCAAAACCTATAAGATCGGAAAAAAATATGCTTGAAATATTGTGACTTTAAGGCCTTATGGACATAGGTTTGTGTATCTGTGTGTATGTGTCTTGATGGGAAGGGGCCTGTCATTTGTCTAAAAGATGACTCCACATGACTCTTCAGAGATTTATTGGCTTGGTGACTTTCATTGAGTTTGTTTCTCTAAGCACCAATTCAAACTAAGAGCTTCTAGTCACATAAGTATCAATGTCATTCATAATAAATCAACTGGAAACTCAAAGTCCTCCAGAGCTGTTTGAAAACTGAATGACTCATAGGTTCAGGCCCTCACCAACGCTCTTCCGTGCAATGTACATAGAGGCTGTTGGAGAGGACAAAGAATGAAAGGTCTCACCCAATAGATGGCCTTCAGGTATTGGCACAGCATTTATCCTGTGAAATTTTCCAAATGGCTTTTTCATGGGGTCGCTAGAAGGAAGAATGGAGGGAGAACTGGCTAGAGAAAGCCCTAACGGTGCCAGACCTGGTTTTGGTTTAACAATCCCATTCTCTATATGAAACACCTCTTTGAATGTACTGGTTTTCTCCATCTCTTTGTTTGCCTGTCCTTACAAACCTTGTCGAATAATTGAGCAGAATCGCAGGCAGTGAGCAAGGGGGTGGTGAGTAATTTTACATATGGGAGGGCCCACCCATGGGAAGGAGGCCAGCCTGGAGTTGGGTGTTTTGGTGATTGTTGTGTGAGGTATATAATGAAGTCTATGAGCTATAAAGCGGTATAGAAATTTCCATCCTGAACATATTGCAAATGCTTTTTGTACATTGGGAAGCTGAGTCCCAGTTGAGTCTTGAGGTTATTATTCTAAGGTCATCTTTCCATTTTGTGTTTAGCATTACCATTTATCCAAAAGATGGAGGATACTTAAATACACCCATGAGGGGCATTCTTTCCTTCCTTCATAAGAATATAAATATTTTTGCAGTTTCTCTGGTTAATGCAGCTTTAAAGTAGTTCCAATCATTTCTCCCCCAGCTCACTAAGTACCTGATTTGTTAGCATTGAAATGAAATATCATTTCTTACAGTGACATTTATATTGGAACTGCATTAAAGAACATAAGGTGTTACCTTAAAATAATGATTATTAATATGATATTTTCTCTTCTATTATCCAGTCTATAGTTGGCTAATCAGAAAAAATTTATCCTGCTTTTGTTTCTCTGGGATACAGTCTCTATTGCTAGGTCATACACGTAGATCTATAACTTGTATTTAATATGGAAATCCCACCCACTGAGAGATTTACTTTACCTATTAGGGATGGGCCCAAAGCTATTGAGGCTGTTGAGGGAAAAGCCATAATGGAATGATGCATCCTTTGGGGGCTAATTTTTTAGAGGCATCCAGTCTATGTGGACAGCTGCGGGCTTCACACTGAGTGTTTGTGACCTGAGGTCACATACATGGTGTGTTTGCATACACAAAGCCATGTGGCTGGGCTCCGGGGACGACTGGTGGCTTAGGAGGAGGATGTGAGTCCCTCTACCCAAGCAGTCTGTCGACCTACTCCTTACAACACTGCTAACTTGGACAGCGAAGTGGATCTTAGAGAAAGACAGAAGATGCTAACTCAGCTGAGGTTTGAAGAGTGACCCAACTGGTGTTTAAATTCTTTATCTGCAAGCTGCATCCTTGTATTGTGGGACCTGCCTGCAGTTCATCCTCTCTACCACCCACAAGGGCTCCTTTCATAACCCAAATCTATTCAAGTCACAGTATGCCCATAATCCTTCTAAGTGTCTTCATTGTGTCTCGAGAAAATCTAACTCTTCATGATGATGAGTAAGGCCTTTTACAATCTCTTCTTTCAGTTTCTTATACTCAATGCTTAGTATAGTGTAAAGTAGTTATTAAAAATGTATAATGGCTGACAAGTGAGTAAATAAGGGAACGAGTGAATAAATGGCAATTTCCAAGCAGTCAAATGATTATCCTTGCTGTCCTTGGGTAAGTAGAAAAAGAGAAGAAATTATTGTGGTCCAAATGAGATCAGATGCTATTCTAAAAATTGAGGTTTTAAGAGTCGTTATAATGGGTGGAGATGGAAATGTGTGGGTAAAAGAAGGAAAGGCATAAGAATGCGGGGCTGAAACCTCTCAGACCTGTCACTAGATAAGATTTGAGAGCACCCAATGGATTGTTTCCCAAAATAAGGTAATTGCATTCCAGGTGTGGAATCTCTTATTGCCACTTTCTAATAACAGATGATAATTAGACAGAAAGACTTCCATCCATACACGTAGTAGATGCTGCAGTCCGTCCTTGAGATCCCTCCTTAGGACCCAAGCACTCATTTCCCTTGCTGTCTCTCTAACCAGGAATTACTTGTAACTAAAGGACCCCATCTTGCCCAATGCTATGGCTCCTCCCCACTGACAGCCTACATCCAATAGCTGATCTGTGCAGGTACAAAATACGGTCTCTGTTGCTAGATCATACACTTAGATCTATAACTTGTAGAAATCCCACCCGCTTTGCCTCAGTTGGGAATGACTTCAAAGGGCCATTCCAGTTCTAGAGCTCCCTATAGGATCAGCTGGAGCCTCTGTTGCAATTCCCTGTGGTTCAACCTCCCTCTCTGCCCAACTTTGTTTCTGTAGTAACTCACAGGTATTTTACAGCAGGCACTCTCCAAAAGTCCTTCTATGTGCAAATCTCAGCATCTCAGAGGCTGTTTCCTGCTGTAAACAACTTATAACAGTATTTCAAAAAGGCTTAGATTAGAAAACATGCATGCTGGAACTAAGCACTTAAATTGTTGGAGATGGTTTAGTAGGAATGAATTTCATGCAGGAAATTCAATGATCAGAACTGTGTTCAAGGCTTCCAGTGCCCCTTCATTCACTCCACTTGCTTTAGCTGTTTAAGGAACAAAGTCCTCTACTACAGATCAGAGCAGGGCTTCTTGCAGTATTCCAGAATGTAGGCTGGATGTATTTATTTTCTGTGGCTGCTGTAACAGATTACCACAACCTTGATGGCTAAAAACAACATAAATTTGTTTTCTCACAGAAGATAAAAGCCTGAAATCAAGGTGTTGGCAGTCCTGTGTTCTCTCTAAAGGCAACTGTTTCATGCCTTTCTTTCAGCTTCTTGTATTGCCAGAAATCCTTGGTGTTTTTTGTCAAAGCACCACTACAATTTCTTCCTTTATCGTCACATTTCCTTCTCTACTTGTGAGCTTCTATCTCTGTGTCTCCCCTCTTCTTCTTAGAAGAAGAAGACATATTGGAATAAGATCCCACCTTACTCCAGGATGACCTCATCTTTTTTTTTTTTTTTACTGTACTTTAGGTTCTGGGGTACATGTGAAGATCATGCAGGGTTGTTGCATAGGTACATACATGGCAAGGTGGTTTGCTGCCTCCATTTCCCCGTCATGTATATCTGGCATTTCTCCCTATGTTATCCCTCCCCACCCTGCTTTCCCTCCCCTAGCTCTCCCACCAAACTGACCCCAGTGTGTGATGCTCCCCTCCCTGTGTCCATGTGTTCTCATTGTTCAGCAGCTGCCTGTGAGTGAGAACATGCAATGGTTGATTTTCTGTTCTTGTGTCAGTTTGCTGAGAATGATGGTTTCCAGATTCATCCATGTCCCTACAAAGGACACGAACTCCTCACTTTTTATGGCTATATAGTATCCCATGGTGTATATGTGCCACATTTTCTTTGTCCAGTTTATCATCAATGGGCATTTGGGTTGGTTCTAGGTCTTTGCTATTGTAAACAGTGCCACAATGAACATACATGTGCATGTGTCTTTATAATATAACAATTTATACTTTGGGTATATACCCAGTAATAGGATTGCTGGGTCAAATGGAATTTCTATTTCTAGATCCTTGAGTAATTGCCACACTGTCTTCCACATGGTTGAATTAATTTACACTCCCACCAACAGTGTAAAAGTGTTCCTATCTCTCCACATCCTCTCCGGCATCTGTTGTCTCCAGATTTTTTAATGATTGCCAGTCTAACTGGTGTGAGATGGTATCTCAATGCGGTTTTGATTTGCATTTCTCTAATGACTAGTGATGATGAGCATGTTTTCATATGTTTGTTGGCCTCATATATGTCTTCTTTCTAAAATTATATCTGCAATGACCCTATTTCCAGGTAAGCTCACATTCTGACGTTCTGCGAAGGAGATAAATTTGGGTATTGGGGAAGGTACCACTGAACCTAATAAACTGGGTCAAACAAGAAAGTGGAAAATTCTCTCCAAGGGTTAGGGAAGGTTTTTATTTCTGTCTCCATATTGCCATGCGGTGAAGCCCTAAATATGTTATAACAGTTCTTGTTTGCTCTCTACCTCATGATGAGGAAAAATGAAAAGTTTCAGATCTTCTTGGAACATCTTGGAAGACAAGTTTGAGACTCATAGCATGTATTAGTGCTGATTAAGGCAGCTCCAGTGTTACAATACACAATGTTAAGATAGCAATAATGATAACAAACAGGTCTATCCTACTTTTTGTGTGCCAAGCCCTTTACATCTCTTAAATTACTTCATGTCTGCTATTGTATACCAAAGCACTACAAAACCAGTTTTATTATTATTCTCATTATTCCTGTTTTACAAATGAGGCCATTTAGAGAGGTTAAGTAACTTGCCCAAGGTCCCACAGCTAGAAGTTTTGGAAGCAGGAGGCGCACCTCTGCACCTGGCTATCATTAAGCAGATCTGTAGCAACAGGTGAGTCACCTAACTTCTCTGGGTCACAGTTATCTTATGAATAATAGGAAGACAGAATTGGAGCTAAAAGATAGGCATGGTTTCTGCTACATTATGTTGACAAAGTCTGCCTTTCCTGGGTATTCAAGGGTCTTATGGATCACCCAGACCAGGGTGACCCAGTGTAATGTGAAGCCCTTAAAAATCTTCTGCAATTTATCTTGAGTATGCACATTTTCACAGGGAGAAAAGTGCTCTACTTTTAGCACCAATTAGCTAGTTGTCAGGTTGTCAGATAGAACTTTGGCTGTTCTATCCACTATTTCCCCTCTCCTTTTCATTTTATCCTGGCTGGTCTTTATTTCACCCTTCCAGAGTATGCGAAGAGGGCTGAGAAGAATGTAATACACAAATTGGCAGCTCTCTATCAGCAAGGGGAATGGGAAGCAGAGTAGATCTTCAGTGAAACAACCAATTTGTTTATATCAGGCAACCTAGGAGGTTGCTTCTTTTTCTCATTTCACTTCCTCTTGAGTTTTCTTCTTGTCTCATCAGGGAACCATTGCTTTCACACAGTTCTTTGGACTTGCACAGCCCAGATGGGACAATTCTTCTCCGTAAGAGTGTCCTGAACTGCAGAATTGCCTCTGTATCAGGATACACAAACACACACATAAACACACACACACACACACACACACACACACAGAGTGGGATTCTCTCTCTCCAACACACAGGTATATGAATATATCACACATATATACACAAACATGCATACATATCAGTGTTTTTTAATTATACAAGAAAGCAGAGTTGATTGTTTAGTATGGACTAGATGTACAGGTCCAGGGAGGTAAGACGTAGAAGTCCAGGGAGAGCTCTACATTTCACAGCTGTGACCTTGAGAGAGTTCCTGACTTTTATGAGCTTTAGTGGTAGACATGGTGTTCCTTATAGTTCCTACTTCATGGAGATGCTGTAAGGACTGAATGAGCTACTGCCTATAAAACATTTATCACCATTTTCACAGTAAAAACTCAATACTTGTTTACTGTTAGTATTTTTATTATTAGGATTATTAATGGTGGTTTTCTTTTTCTATTTTAGATAAAGACACTTAAGCTCCAATTCTTAACCATAATCATCTTATTCCAGCCTTCCTAATTAGAAACTTTGGGGTTTGAGAATAAGACTCTGAGATTTTAAAAAGTACAATATGCAGCCAGGGTTGAGAACCAGATTTTGGCTTTTATAGACAATAATATCCTTATACCTATATTTATAGGCTTAGCTACATTGAAGTAATGTTTATATGTATCATTTAGACATTTCCTTTATTATCCACCCGTTTATTCTATCAAAGTTCCTGTGCTGCATAATCTGTATTAGCTAATTTGTATGGAAGTCCTAGAAAAAGGAAGGGGAAGACGACAATTTGTGAGCCTTCTTCTAGGAGGAGAGAAAGAAAGGTGTGAGGAGTGGAGGCAGGGCAGGAAACAGATTGAAATTTCCCCAAAGACTGCTGAATTTAAAAGTCTATTCTACTTATGAGCACAGCTCAAAAACTATTTTGGATCACTATTCTCAAAATTATTTTTACAGGTAACCTACAGAGTAATATAATTTTGATCTTTTGTTCATCTTTGAATAAGGGGAGGTGTCTTACTTTCACTAACGTAATCTGAGGAGATTTAATGTGCATAAGAATCACTTGAGAGTTTATGAATTGCAAATGTTTAAATTGCAAAAATGTCTGAACTCGGTGTCCAGCAATTTCTTGATCTGGGGCATGATCCAGGAATCTACAGTTTTTCAAGTTCTCTGGACATTCAGAGCCCAGCAGCCCAGAGGCCTGTTATTGAGAGACTGAGGCAGGATAGTCACACCAGATGTAAAAGGTAAGATGATTTTGAGACAAGTTTTGGTTTTTCTTCTCTTGCTTCTGATCTTCTTTGGGCTGTAGAAAAATTCCCAGGACTTTTATCATGAAGTCTCAAATTCTCCTTCTGCTCCCACTTTTACTTTTAATTTCTTCATCCATGCTTTTAGGTAATTAGCTTAATTCTACTATAAGAAACTGTCTGATATCACATTGAGAGTTTCAAGATGTCTTTGTTTCTTTGTCTTCTCTAGCTCCTGGGACACTTCCAGGTCAGGATATTTTTAAATTAGTATCTTTGAACAATTTTCTTATGTGGACTTTCAAGAGTTTAAGAACAGATGTATCTAAAATTATTTGCTTGCTATGTGTACATTTTCTGGGGAGAATACCTGTATTTCTAAAGATATTCTTAAAAGGGTGAGCGATTCCCCCAAAAAGATTAAGAGATCATGCCTCAACTTATTGATTCCAGGATCTCTAGAGAGCCCTTCACAGCCTCCTAGTTTGTGCTCTTAAATCAGCTCCAGAAGTGCTTGGCTTGACTTTGTGAAAATCAGATGGAGGCTGTAAATCCCTGACTATTTCTGCCTACTTATCAATTAGCACAAGAACAATGATGCATATCACTAAATGTGTATTGGATTAAGCAGTCTAAATCTTCTGTGACTGCATGGGATGCTAATCTTCTTAGGATGCTCTTTCTCACAAGCGGTTGTTTAGGTCCTGGAGCAGAGCATCAGCAGCACCTGGGATTTATTGGAAATGCAGACTCTCAGGCCCCACCTACTGAATCTGCATTTTAACCAGATTTCCAGGTGATCCATGTTTTCCATACATTTGAGAAACATGGGTTTTGAGCACCCTTGGCCAAAGAGGCGAGATAGGTTGGAAAGGGTGAAGGGTCAAGCATAGGAAGTTGGGGAGCCCTAAGTTTTCTGTTAAGGCAAGGACTTTGTTCCCAGGATTTTTTTTTAACTAGAATGAAATGCTGTGTATATTATAAATGTGATTTAAAAGTTGAAAATAAATAATCCCCAGTATGAGATACTTTGTTGATCTATGCCAACATTTTAATGTTACATAAACTGGTTTTTTTTTTTCATTCCCATATTCTCTAATACCTTTCCCTTCGCAAAGGCTTGGAAAAGAGGACAATTTTCCAAATAGCAGTTTTTGGAAAATGCTATTTTATTTTTTTTTAAATATAAATATGAAATCCAGATGCTGCTGGGTGCATGGGCTCATGCCTGTTATTCTAACACTTTGGGAGGCTGAGATGGGAGGATCACTTGAGCCCAGAAGTTTGAACAGCCTGAGCAATATAGGCAGACCCAAATCGACAAAAAAATCTAAAATCAGCTGACCATGGTGGCATGTACCTGTATTCTTAGCTACTTGGGAGGCTGAGGTTACAGTGAACTGATATCATGTCACTGAACTCCTGGGCAACAGAGCAAGACTCTGTCTCAGACAAAAAGAAAACAAGGAAATAAAAAGAAATCCAGATGCTAATTTATCATTTTAGTAGAAACAGTATTTGGGCCGTTTGTGTTGACACTCTCTCCTTCCTTATTAACTGTAATTCAAGTGTTGCCTTGCTGTTCTCTGTGTTTGTTTGTTTTTTAACAAAAACCTCTTCATATATGATCTCAAAGCACATTATGAACAGTTTATTAACTTACTGCAGTCTTAATGATGTAGTGAAATATTGTCCTCATTCTGTTGCCCTCAGTTCCATAATGTCTGTCAGCATAATGGTAGAATATTAAAAGGAATTAAATAAAAATCAAGAGGCAGAGATGCTAATAAGTTTGCCAGCAGGGATCTTTCCTGGGATTACAAAAGCCCTGGGAACCATGAAGTTTAAATGCCCATTGTAGAAAATTGTTCTTTCTATGAAAAATAAGAAGGAAATTTGGCACTAGGCATAATCCTATGAGCCTCAAAGGACCTATGATCCTTTAAATATCATTTGGCTTCAAATGACCAAGAAGAAGAAAGGATGGTTTTTATCTTTGTAAATCTTACCCTCCCTTGTGACTATCATGAATGCAATAAGCCAGATACTCTTAAGGAACAGACAAATAAAATTAAAGAAAGCATTGACTTGATCCAGAGTTTTGTTTATCTTGCAGTGTAGGAGAAAAGGATTGTCTCAACCTGGGATGCTTAGTGTTAGCATTTCCATACAAATGTTCTGAGAAGGGCAGAGTCCAGGATATGAAGAGTTATCATGGGGTATTCTCTCTGTACAATATGGAGTGGACCCCAAACCATAATATCCTCTTTGACTATTGATACTGGTGGGCTGGGGGAGGTAGGGCCTTGACCCTGGGTGTTGTCCAGGCTCTTGAGACCATCTTGAGAAGGAATTCAAGGATGAGTCAGAAAACAGGGAAAGTACAGAGATTTATTGCAAAGTGAAAAGTACACAGTCAAGAAAGGGGAGTATAGGCTTACTCAAGGGAGAGTCATATGCAAAGGCATTTGCCGCTGCTACCTGTATGGGTCTTTTTAACCAAGGGGTGGAATATTCATGAAGATTCTCTGAAAAAGTAAAGATTTCTCAGAACTGTGATGGCACCCATTTTTACACCAAAATCTGGGTATTCCCGGAACTGTCATGGTGCCCACGAGTGTGTAATTTGGTATGTTTATGAGCACATAATGACATTCTAGGAGAAAGCTAGGTCAAATCCAACATCAAGTTGGATCTAGCCAGTCTTAGCCAGCTTGGTCCACAAACCGTTTCTCAGGGTCTTTTTCAGCCCCAGCTTCCGCAGCTATTTTGAGTTTCCTTTGGCTAGTCATGTTGCTATGGGTCTTTGGGGTGTCGCTTTCCTGGCCGGAAACCTCTGTGGCTGGAGACACCTTTGTCCAAATTTTGCTTGGGTCCTTTCTGCTTGTTCCACCCACTTGGCCTGGCTGGCTGCACTTGGCTCATGCTACTGGCCTGGAGCCCATGCCTGCCAAGGGCGAGTCAGGCATGGAGCAGCGAGGGGTGTGTGAGCAGCATGTGGTCCGGCCATTGCACAGTCAGACATGCTGGCTGATGCCATGGGGCAAGCAGCTCCACGTGCTGGTATAAATGCTGGCTCTCGGCAAAGCTCGGCTGGACCAGGTGCACCACAAGCAGCTTCTCTGTCTGGCACTGGGGAATGTGGTGGCACCCCAAAGTTTGGAGACACCAGGAACCACAGAGCCCCAAAGATGCATTCACAGCCCTGGCCCAGGAAACTCCCAGGTCTGGGATCCCCGAAGGGCCACAGCTCTTCTCTTCTGCTTTTCACCCCCAACATGGAGGGCAAGGGGTATGTTTCAACTCTGTTTGTGTTATAGATCTTTTGGTCTCACCATTCAGTGGGTCCCGAGTTCTAATTCTGTGACCAGGAAGAATGAGGTTCACAGACAGTTGGAGGGTGAGCAAGATGAAGAGGAACTTTATTAAACAATGGAACAGCTCAGAGGGGACTCACAGTGGGCAGCTCCTCTCCATAGCCAGGGTGTCCCAACAAGTGTGCAGCTTTCAGTAGAGAGGGTAGCTCCTCTCCGCAGCTGGTTGTCCCATCATAATTTCTTCAGTTCTCAGAGAGAGGGGTAGCTCCTCTCTGCTAGGCAGGTCATCCTGACGAGTGTCCAGCTCTCAGTAGAGAAGGTAGTTCTTCTTTGCAACTGGTCACCCCATCACCTCCCCATCATCTCTCCATCCTCTCTGTCCTCTACTGAAGTCTGGCTGAGTTCAGATGTTTTATTGGCCTCAGAGGGGAGGAAGTGGGTGTTGATTGGTCCATGGGCAGCCATGAGTGGGCCCAGTGAAAAGCACCACAAGCTTCCCCTCTGGTCTGGGGTCTGATTGCCCAGCCCCCAGGCTTCAGGCCCTCCCTGGCTTAAAGGTGGGATTTCACTAGGGACCTGCCTCCTTCCACTCAGAAGACTATCTGCCTCCTGCCGCTTTTCATGACACCCAGGCAATTCATGCCAAGGGAAGCTTGCAGGCCAGCACCAACTGTCCTAAGCACCCCCTTGGCCTTCTTCTCATGCTCATTGGTGCCCAGCATCCTGAGGGGGCAGAGCCAGCAGGCATCTGGCATGTCAGCACTACCTTGAGTGTGTGCATATCTAGCCATGCTGTGACCAGGCTCAGCTCTGATTTTGCTCTGAGATTAGAGTGGGTGTTGACAATGGGGAGAAGCCAGGCAGTGGGAGCATGCACGTCTAAGCCTGCTAGGGGAAAGGGGACCTTCCTGGGCCCCCAAGAGTATAGAGATGCCCAGGTCCTGAGCTATGGCAAGGAGGCTGCAGCTGCATCTGTGGAGATCCCACAATGCCAACTCAGAAGGGGCAAGGCTCCCACTGTCCCTGGTTCCCACTGGCCCCCTGGAGCGTGCAACCCAAGCCACGCCTCCTCACAGCCTGGGGTGGGGGCCCCAGGTCCTTGCTGGGCCCCTCTCTGCCAGTTTCTCCATGCCAAAGCATGCTGCTCTCCTGCTGGCTGGCAGCTCAGCCTGGGCCCCATTGTGGCAGTTGTTGGGGTGGCGGGCTCCAGGAGGCTCCCAGAAGCAGGCTCTGGAGTCTGTCTACCTCGTCCCTTCACCCTTCCTGCAGTGGTGGTTGGTGACAGCAGCAACATGGGGCCAGGGTCCAGAGTGGAAGAGGCTTTGGGCCTGGGAGTGGGTCCTGCCCAGCCATGCAATGGTGGGGGCAGTGCAGTTGGCTGCCTCGGGGGTGCGGAGCGCAGGATTCCCCCCATCACCACTGCTGCTCCCACAGCTGCTCCTGCTGCCAGCACCTGGGCCTCCTGCTGCAGCCGGCATGATGGCAGTGGCTGCTCTGGACCACTGACTGCTGCCATCAATGTGGCACTGCTGCCTGGAATTGTCTATTCTCCTGTGACTACCCTGTATTATTTCTATCTCACTATAAGAGGCAGATAATGGTTCAGGTCTTCCAACATTCTTCACCATTTCTTCAATCTAATAGAGTAGCCTTAAGAATCATCTCTATTTCTAACAATCAGAACAATTCTTTTTATATGCCTGTATTCCCTCAACATAAGTGAGAACATTTTAGAATACCTTGCATCCTGTTGTTAGAAGCCAATAATTAGATGTTTTTATGTAAATATTTAATCGTTTCATCAATTAGTCAACATCTATTTACTGGATATCTACTTTGTTTTAAGCTGAAGTTTGTGACTGGGTTTTTATACATATACAACTAAAAGCACATAACCAAGGGCAGATAACAGTTATTTCACCTTCATTCTTCATTCATCCTTTCTTTCATTAACCATTCAAGAAACATTTTTTTAAAAAAATCCTGCAGTAAGTTAAGTGCCAAGAATATGACAGGGAGTAGAACTGACAATTTCCACGTGTCCTACAGTTTATAGTCCAGCCACAGAGGCAGATAATTAAGTAAGCAATGACAACTGAGTATGGGAAGAAGTGGGTGCCATAGGAGAACACGGAAGAAGATGATGATTTAGGCTTCCAGAAATGTTGGCTGAGTGTGTGTGTATGCAACTGGGAAAGGTAACATCTGGTGAAATAGAAGATAATTCTTTGAAAGTAGGGCAAGGTCAGGAAGTCCGTGATTTTTCTTTCATCCTAGTTGTCTTTCATCCTACTTCCTTCCACTTTCGTATTCTAATCTCAGCATAGATGCTGGGGGATGCATCCTGCTGGATCTGAGTCCACTGGAGTATGCAAGCACATGCATACTCCTTATTCCAACATGCCCTCTTAAGGAGAACACTGAAACATACTGCTGGTATTTCTATGAAGCTTGTAATTAACTATACCTCCCCAAAGGCAGACAGAATCAAAAGATAAAAAATGTTTCAAACTCCTCAGACTGATAAAGAATAGTAAAATTTAAATAAAGACCATCTTAATTATTTTGTTCCAAATGATATTCTGGCTACACACCACCACCAAGTATTCCTGTAAACATCAAAAATCACAATAATAAAAATACTTTCCCTCTTCAAAATGATTTATAATCTATAAAACATTTTCATAAACTTTATTTTCTTGGATGGGCCAGAAAACGACCATAAACAGAACAAAAAAAGCATGGAAGTGAGAGATAGGAAAATGGAAAGGAATGCGAGTGTTTCATTGCCGCAATGGTAAACACAGTCAAGGAGGTCCACAGAGCTATGTGGGCTGCTTCTGGATAGGCTGTACATAGTTGAAAAGGAAGGTGAGAGCATTTATCTGCATACTGTACACCACCCTACCTTCCTGTTTCCCGTTAGTCCAAGTGTGTACCCAGAAGGTTAAACTGACATGTTCAGGCTGTACCATCTGGTCCCTTCTATAGCCACTCATCCAAGTCCAGAAATGGTGGAAGAAGACAGAAATTTGAGATAGAAGGATGGTTGGTCTGGCTCTCTGGTAGCAGCAAAGAAGAAGGTCTTCTAGGAATTTGACTGGTCAACCACAAGGGGTGCAACAAGGACCCAACAAGAACTAGTGGCACCTAAGGCAAAGTTACAGCTAGGGATTCAGGAGCTGACCTATCTGAAGGAATCTAAGGAGGCACATAACATATGTTCTATACAATTCTCAAAAAAAAAAATTTAATTTTTATTTTTTTGAGATGGAGTTTCACTCTTGTCACCCAGGCTAGAGTGCAATGGCATGATCTTGGTTCACTAGAATCTCCGCCTCCCGGGTTCAAGCGATTCTCTTGCCTCATCCTCCTGAGTACCTGGGAGTACAGGCACCCGCCACCATGACCAGCTAATTTTTGTATTTTTAGTAGAGATGATGTTGGCAAGGCTGGTCTCAAACTCCTGACCTCAAGAGATCCACCCACTTCAGCCTCCTAAAGTGCTGGGATTACAGATGTAAGCCACTGCGCCTGGCCCTAACGTTTTTAATTATAAAACTTATTGCACATGGGCCAGATATGGTGGTGCACATCTGTAATTCCAACACTTTGGGAGGCTGAGGCAGGAGGATCGCTTGAGCCCAGGAACTCAAGACCAGCCTGGGCAACATAGTGAAATCTTGTCTCTACCAAAAATTCAAAAAATTAGCTAGTTGCGGTTGGACCCACCTGTGGTTTTGGCTATAAGGGAGGCTGAGGCATGAGGATCACTTGAGCCTGGGAAGTTGGGGCTGCAGTGAGCCATGTTTGTGCCACTGCACTCCAGCCTGGGTGACAGAGCAAGACCCTGTCTCAAAAAAAAAAAAAAAAAGTAAATAAATAATTTAAAAATAAAAGCTATAGCATGACCTAGCCATATTCAATTTAAAAATTCATGACCTTTTTTTTCTTTTCTTATGAAAAAATAATTAATTTATTTTTAGAGACAGGATCTCGCCCTGTCACCCAGGCTGGAGTGTGGTGGTGCAATCATTCCTCACTGCAGTCTTGACTATTCAGACTCAAGTGATCCTACTGTCTCAGCCCTCCAAGTGGCTGGGCCACCCCATCTGGCTTATTTTTTTGGAAAAAATAAACTGTAGAGACCGGTTCTTGGTATGTTGCCCAGGCTGTTCTTGAACTCCTGACCTCAAGCAATCCTCCCACCTTGGCCTCTCAAAATGCTTGGATTACAGGCTTGAGCCACCATGACTGGCCCCCATGACCTTTGACTCTGAAATCTACTTCCAGAAATTTAATTACAAAAGTACACAAAGAGATATACACTGGAATGTCATTGCTTGTTAGTGATAAAAATGTGCAAACAACCGTAACTCCCTTAAGTAGAAAATTAGTGAAATAAACAATTGTCTTAACAACGAATGACTCAGACAGAAGGAAAAAGATAATTAGTATTTACGTGGACTTTAGCATTTCTACATGCTAACTCCATCATTTGCTGATTGTACTTTGGGTAAATTATTTATGCTTTTTTAATCTTTAGTATAGTCATTAGAATGAAAGGGGAGTGAATGATTGTAGCCCCCCTCCTGCAGAGGACGTGTATATAAAACACTTACAGTGTTCCTAAAAGAAAAACTTCAGACAAACTAAATTTAGCAAAATTTAAGAGAAAAACAATTTGGGAATCGGGCAGCCCCCAAACCAGAATGGATTCAGAGGGACTCCAGCACAGGCACTGTCACTGAAAAAAATTATGGACAGAAAAAGGAAAGTGATGTACAGAAAATGGAAGTGAGGTACAGAAACAGCTGGATTGGTTACAGCTTGGTGTTTGCCTTATTTGAACATGGTTTGAACAGTTGGCTGCCTTTGACTGGCTAAAACCAATCAGAGTGACTGACACAAGAGTAGGTTATAGTCTCTTTACACAACCAGTTAGGTTACAGTTTACTATGTACAAAGAGGTCTTTAGACTGAATTTGAAATATATAAGGAGGCAGTGATATAGTTTGGCTGTGTCCTCACCCAAATCTCATCTTGAATTCCCATGTGTTGTTGGGGGGACCTCATAGGAGGTAACTGAATCATAGGAGCAGGTTTGTCCCATGCTGTTCTTGTGATAGTAAGTCTTATGAGATCTGACAGTTATTGTTAGGGGGAATTTCCTTGCACAAGTTCTCTCTCTTTTGCCTGCTGCTATCCATGTAAGACATGACTTGCTGCTCCTTGACTTCCACCATAATTGTGAAACCTCACCAGTCATGTGGAACTGTAAGTCCAATAAAACTCTTTCTTTTGTAAATTGCCCAGTCTTAGGTATGTCTTTATCAGCAGCATGAAATTGTACAGTAGGTTGGTACCAGGAGTTGCTACTAAAAATATACCCAAAAATGTGGAAGCAACTTTAAAACAGGGTAACAGACAGGGGTTGAAACACTTTGAAGGGTTCAGAAGAAGACAGGGAAATGTGGGAAAGTTTGAAACTTTCTAGAGACTTGTTGAATAGCTTTGCCCAAAATGCTTATAGCAATGGACAATGAAGTCCAGGTTGAGGTGGTCTCAGATGGAGATGAGGACCTTGTTGGGAACTGGAGTAAAAGTGACTCTTGTTATGGTTTAGCAAAGAGACTGGCGGCATTTTCCCCCCAGCTCTAGAGATTTGTGGAAATTTGAACTTGAGACTGATAACTTAAGGTATCTGGCAGAAGAATTTCTAAGCAGCAAAGCATTCAAGAGGTGACATGGGTGCTGTTAAAAGCATTCAGTTTTAAAGGGGAAATAGCATAAAAATTTGGAAAATTTACAGCCTGACAATGTGATAGAAAATAAAATCTTATTTTCAGAGGTGAACTTCAAGCCAGCTGCAGAAATTTGCATAAGTAATGAGCCAAATATTAATCTTCAAGACAATGGGGAAAATGTCTCCAGGCATGTCAGAGGTCATCATGGTAGCCCCTCCCATCACAGGCCTAGTGGCCTAGGGAGAAAAGTAGTTTAATGTGCCAGGTGGGTCTAGAGTCCCTTTGTCGTGTGCAGCCTGTGGACTTGGTACCCTGTGTCCCAACAACTCCAGCTGTGGCTGAAAAAGGCCAACATAGTGGGCTCAGGCCATGGCTTCAGAGGGTGCAAGCCCCAAGCCTTGGCAGCTTCCATATGGTGTTGAGCCTATGAGTGCACAGAAGTCAAGGATTGGGGTTTAAGAACCTCTGCCAAGATTTTAGAAGATGCATGGAAATGTCTGGATGTGCAGGCAGAAGTTTTCTGCAGGGGCAGGGCTCTCGTGGAGAACCTCTGCTAGGGCAGTGTGGAAGAAAAATGTGGGTCAGAATGCCCACACAGACTCCCTACTAGGGCACTGCCTAATGGAGCTGTAAGAAGAGGGTCACCATCCTCCAGACCCCCGAATGGGAGATTCAATGACAGCTTACACTGTGTGCCTGGGAAAGCTGTAGACATTCCACACCAGCCTGTGAAAGCAGCTGGGAGGGAGGCTGTACTCTGCAGAGCCACAGGGTGGAGCTGCCCAAGACCATGGAAACCCACCTCTTGCATCAGCATGATGTGGATGTGAGACATGGAATCAAAGGAAGGAGATCATTTTGGAATTTTAAGATCTGACTACCCGGCTCTATTTTGGACTTGCATGGGACATGTAGCCCATTTGTTTTGGCCAATTTCTCCCATTTAGAATGGCTATATTTACCCAATGCCTGTATCCCCATTGTATCTAGGAGGTAACTAATTTGCTTTTGATTTTACTGGCTTATAGGCAGAAGGGACTTGCCTTGTCTCAGATGAGACTTAGACTGTGAACTTTTGAGTTAATGCAGAAATGAGTTAAGGTATAATTGGTTAGGAAGGCATAATTGGTTTTGAAATGTTAGGACATTTGGGAGGGACCAAAGGTGAAATGATATTGTTTGGCTATTTCCTCACCCATATCTCATCTTGAATTCCCACATGTTGTGGGAGGGACCTGGTGGGAGGAAATTGATTTGTGGAGGCAGGTTTTTCCTGTGCTGTTCTTGTGATAGTGAGTAAATCTCATAAGATCTCATGGTTATTATAAGGGAGAGTTTCCCTGCACAAGCTCTCTCTCTTTTTGCCTATTGTCATCCATGTAAGACATGACTTGCTGCTTCTCGCCTTTCACCATGATTGTGAAGCCTTCCCAGCCATGTGGAACTGTAAGTCTAATAAACCTCTTTCTTTTGAAATTGCACAGTCTTGGGTTGTCTTTATCAGTACCGTGAAAATGGACTAATAGAGGCAGCTTTAGGCTAAACTTAATTTAACATTGCCTGACACAAAAATACTAGCTAATTCTCATCTTCGCCATCATCATCATCATCCTTTCATCTTGCTTGCATATTGTTATACCCAGTTTACTGATGAGAAAACCTAGATGAAGAATATTTCACTGGCATTCTAAATGCTTGACAACTAGTCAGTAGTGTTCTTCAATTATACTGCTTTGTCTTATAGTTGATGAAATTTTCAGATGTCAAAAAACTGGGACAAGCAGTTATTGCATTATGTTGCAAATTTTGTGTTTAAAAAGATCTTAGCAAGATAGAATCCTGGGTAAGATCTCAAAAGAGGAACTTAAAGTGGATAATTGGGAAGTATTGAATTTGCTTAAAACAAAAAGGCATCACTCAACTGCAAGATTTATAAAAAAATTTGGAGATTTTACTTTTAATGTAATATGAATTAAATGTAAATTATGACTGTTAAAATGTGAATATGGTATTATATTATGTTAAAATTATCATAGTGACTAAAATAAGAAAGCTGATATTTGTCCTTTCTCCATATCAGTCTCAATGTGCTGAGAAAAATATGTTCCATGCAAAAATATAACTTGATTTTTGTGCACTTATTGGAGAACTGTAGCAGAAGTAAACAATGGTCAGAAAAAAAGATCCTTATGAGCCATCCTAAGGAGATGGAGTTTATTTCAGAGAGTGTAAGAATCCACTGATAAGATTTGAAAAGAGGAGTAATGGGATCACAGCTGCCTTTTAACTGGTGAGTACTGACTGGAGCTTGAGGCAAGGAGACCAGTCAGAAGGCTTTTGTAAAGCCCATGGTTGCAGGGAAGGTGGAAAACAAAATAGACACATCAAGAGATATTCAGGAGGCGCAATTGACCAGACTGGATAATGGGTTGTTTGAGGTGGTGAGGGAGGAAGAAGTGGGAAAAGTCAATGATGACTCCCAGGTTTCTGGACTAGATTTGATGCTGGGAATGTAAGAAGGAAAATCATCTTGTGGGATTTTTGGATGATTATATGCATCAGAAAGTGAAGCACAGGCAGGGGAACTACCAATTTCTTTTGATGTTAAGGAAGAAAAGAAGCTGTGTTGGGCTTGATAGATAAAGTCCATGGCCAATTTCTTCTGTGAAATTCTTAAGTATATAATCAGACCATTAATGGAAGAGAATGTGAAATTGCTGAGTTAACCTTAGGAGGAACTTGCTAACCAATACTCATTACAGCTTCAACACAGCTGACCTTATCCTTGTTGCAGCCTAATTTAAATTATAATGCTTATTCTTTTATGCATTCCAAAATTCTGACTACAGTTTTCCTTCTTACTACTAACTTTCTATAAATGCAAATTTGTACTTTTAATATTGAAAGTATACTTTTGGCTGAAAAAAGGGAGTCTGAATCAACGTAACTATACATGCATATATACACATATATATATTTCTAACTATATTATACATGTATATATATATTTATGTTTCTAACTATATTATAGAAAAGCCCAGGGAAAAATAAGAAAAGCAATATGGCCCATAAATGTATGAATTTACTTTTATCATTGTTCTTGTTATTTTGGTAATTTTTTCTAGATTTTGTTACACGTTCATGTTTATAGACTGGTACTCAATCTGTACATACATTTATGGATCATTAATATTTTTTGTTTATAGTTGATATAATAATTGTACATATTTGAGTACAGAGTGATAGTTTGATACATGTATACAATGTGTAATGATCAAGTTAGGGTAATTAAGGAATTCATCACCCTAAACATTTATCACTTTTTTTGTTTGGAACATTCATAATCCTCTCTTATTGCTTTTAAACATATTACAAGAATTTTTTGTTAACTATGTTCACCCTATAGTGCTATAGAACACCAGAACTTAGTCCTTCTATCTAGCTATAATTTTAGAATCACTTATTTTTAATCAATATAATAAGAATTTCCCAGCTTGCCTGAAGGCTTTATGCTTTAATGTTGTTCCTACATTACATTAACTACAGTAAAATTTACTTACAACTGTTAGACATTTTGGCTGCATCCAAATTTTTGCTGTATTGTGCAATCCTGGAAATAAGATCTTCATATGTAAACTTTCCCCCACTCACTTCAATACTTTGAATTAGTAGATGAGAGTTTCAGAAGGGGAATTACTAAGTCAAAGGTTTGGAAAAATATTATGGAACTTGATATTATAAAATATTATTTAAATTAAAGCCTGGGTGGTTTTGATTCCTTGCTCATGGCTAATGTGAGAAGCTGTATTTCCACTTGGGCTTTTTAGTTCAACAATATATAGGACATTTAAGCTTAATGGAGAGGCAAAAGAAAGGAAGGCAAAATAGGAATAAAATGATCACTTTCATTTTAAGTATTTTTCTCAAAATTTGTCATCTCTTGATTTTGATAGGCCCCTTCTTACTTTCCCCTCCTCCCCTCATCAGCTAATGAAAAGATATGGTGGCAACATTTCTTATAAGTTTTCTCATTCAGATAAATTATCATAGAAATAAATTCAAAGGATGGGTTGTCTATTTTGTTTAGTCCTTATGAAATGATATCCTAAAAGAGGCCATTGCAGAAACCATTATGTTGACTTCCAAATTGGATCATCATTTTATCATTCATTTGAAATCTCATTTACCACTGGCACCCACTGCGAGTTTCCATAACAAATCAATTTGTGTGTCCTAACACTCCTAGGGCACTCTTCAGTCACCCATGAATGGGTTGAGTACAGCTGTCATGAGCAACCCCCAGATGTTACCTAGAAATCAAATCTTCCTTTTTCCCCCAAATCTCTCTAATATAGCTACTTCCTTGCTGGCTCAACATAGGTACAAAATGAGACCATTAGTAGTCTCAGTCAGGAAATACAAAAGAAATTGCCAAGGAAGGTGGTGAGATGAAACCAGTCAAACCCCTCTGTTCATCAAGGACATGGGAGATGAGTTTACTTTTGATTATGAGGTTCTTATGTAATAATTATGGATATATGACAGGCATGAGATCCTAAAAGGATTACTGAAGCAAGGGTGACCTCCGGCTTGGAGAGTTTCTCAACCACAGCACTTTCGACATTTTGGGCTGGATAATTCTTGGTAGTATAGGCTGATGTTGTAAGATATTTAGCTGCATCCCTGGCCTTTACCCACTAGCTGCAGGTCACACCTCTGTAGTTATGACAACCAAAAATATATCTAGACATTTCCAGTTGTCCCCTTGTAGATCAAAATCACCCATTATTGAGAACCATTGCTTACTTACAAAGGTTTAGTTTCTCAGGTTCACTCTTTGAGTCTTGGTTTCTTTAGCTGGAAAGTCAAAAGAATGACTTAGTTATCTAAGTTATCTAACATTAATGGTATTTGAACATGCCTGGGTCAGGGAAATAGATTTGCTGGTCTATATAATCTTGAAAGCCCTAGCCTTTGTAGTTCCTGAAGTTTAAAAGTTAGAATGTTTTAAATTTTTTTTTAAAGAAACACCATGGTGTTATTAGTTGGGGAATGTAAATATGATTAGCTATTATTTTTATCTAAGAGGCAAATAAGTATCTTTAAAGATGAGAATTGGAATTTAAAAAAATAATTTCAACTTTTACGTTAAATTCAGGGGGTACATGTGCAAGATTATTGCTTGAGTATATTGAGTGATGCTGAAGTTTCAGGTACAATTGATCCTGCCACCAAGGTACAGGTACCTAAGATTAGCTGGTATATAGCTACTTAGCATAGTACCTAATACTTAGTTTTTCAACACTTGCTCCCTCCCTACCCCTCTCCCCAGTGTCTATTGTTGCCATATTTATATCTATGTGTACCCAATATTTAGTTCCCACTTATAAGTGAGAACATGCACTATTTGGTTTTCTGGTCCTGTGTTAAATCACTTAAGATTACGGCCTCCAGTTGCATCCATGTTGCTGCAAAGGACGTGATTTCATCTTTTGTGGCTGTGTGGTATTCCATGGTGTATATATGTACGTTTCCTTTATCCAGTCCACTGCTGATGTGCACTTAAGTTGATTCCATCTTTTCTATTGTGAATTGTGCTACAGTGAATGTGCAAGTGCATGTGTCTTTTAGACTGATCATTTTAGAATGATTTATTTTCTTTTGGGAATACACCCAGTAATGGAATTGCTGGGTCACACAGTAGTTCTGTTTTAAGTTCTTTGAGAAATCTCCTAACTGCTTTCCACAGTGGCTGAACTAATTTACATTCCCACCAACAGTGTATAAGCATTCCTATTTCTCCACAGCTTCACCAGCATCTGTTGTTTTTTGATGTTTAAAATTATAGTTATTCTAACTGGTGTGAGAAGGTATTTCATTACGGTTTTGATTTGCATTTCTCTGATGGTTAGTAATATGGAAAGTTTTTTCATGTTTGTTGGCCACTTGTATGGCTTCTTTTGAGAAGTGTCTGTTAATGTCTTTTGCCCATTTTGTAATGGGGTTATTTGTTTTTTGCTTGTAAAATTGATTAAGTTCCTTATAGATTCTGGATATTAGACCAGTTTGCAAATACTTTCTCCCATTCTGTAGGTTGTCCATTGACTCTTTTGATAGTTTCTTTTGCTGTGCAGAAGCTCCTTAATTAGGTCCCACTTGTCAATTTTTATTTTTGTTGCAATTGCTTTTGAGGACTTGGTCATAAATTCTTTCCCAAGGTCAAAGTCCAGAATGGTGTTTCCTAGATTATCTTCTGGGATTCTTATACTTTAAGGTGTTGCATTTAAATCTTTTAATCCATCTTGAGTTAATTTTTTCATATGAGGAAAGGTAGGGGTCTAGTTTCATTTTTCTGTATATGATGAACCAGGTAGCCCAGCACCATTTATTGAAAAGGGAATACTTTCCCCATTGCTTATTTTTATTGACTTTGTTGAAGATCAGATGGATGGATGTGTGTGACTTTATTTCTGGGTTTTTTATTCTGTTTCATTGGCATTTATCTGTTTTGTAACAGTACCATGGTGTTTTGGTCACTATATCTTCATAGTATAGCTTGAAATCTGATAATGTGATTCCTCTGGCCTTGTTCTTCTTGTTTAGGATTGCTTTGGCTATTTGAGCTCTTTCTTGGTTCCATATGAATTAAAAAATTTTTTTTTCTAACTCTGTGAAAAATTACTTTGGTAGTTTGATAGAAATAGCATAGAATATGTTGATTCCTTTGGGGAGTCTGGTCATTTTAATGATATTGATTCTTCCAATCCAGAGTATGGAATGTCTTTCTATTTGTTTGTGTCATCTGTGATTTCTTTCAGCAGTGTTTTGTAGTTCTCCTTGTAGAGATGTATTCCTAGTTATTTTTATTTTTGTTACTATTATAAATGGGAATGTGTTCTTGATTTGGTTCTCAGTTTGAATGTTACTGTTTTATAGAAATGCTATTGATTTTTATACATTGATTTCATATCTTGAAACTTTACTGAAATTGTTTATCAGTTCCAGAGGCTTTTGGTGGAGTATTTAGGGTTTTCTAGATATAGAATCATGCTGTCTATGAAGAGAGATAGTTTGACTTCTTCTTTTCCTTTTTGGATGCCTTTTATTTCTTTCTCTTGCCTGACTGCTCTGGCTAGTACTTCCTCAAAAATGGAAGTTTATTTTGCAAATGCCCCAAAGTTTGCAGGTTGAAAGTGGACTAGAGTGTGATGGAGTTCAGAAGATAGGAGAAAGCTGCCAAAGATAAGAGCAAAATAGAAGTGAAGGTAAAATCAGTAGATTTCAAGTGTGCAAATATACACGTAACTCCTTTTATTATTTTATTTTTACGTATTTATTTATTTAGAGACATGGTCTCACTGTGTAGCCCAGGCTGGAGTGCAATGGTGAGATAACAGCTTACTATAACCTTGAACTCTCTAGTAACAGGAAATTCTGGTGCATGCCACAATGTCCAGCCATTTTTTACTTTCATTTTTCTGTAGAGATAGGTCTCACTATGTTTCCCAGGCTGGTCTTGAACTCCTGGCCTCACGTAATCCTCCCGCCTCAGCCTGTCAAAGCCCTGGGATTAAAGACATGAGCCACCTTGCCTGACCGAGCAACTTGGACACCACCCCTTTTAAACAAACAATAAACAAAGGGTTAGATAAAAATGGTTCAAGAAGTCCAGAAACTGTTTTCTGTTGGAAGGCTTTCTCTGTCATCACTTGGTTATTTAAGTTGCACAGACTGGAGACTAGGTGTGAAATCCAGGAATTGCATTCAAAGTAGATTGAAAAGAATAATTAGCAAATTCAGAAAAATGGTGAGACAGGAAGCTCAGAGTTCTAGACAGACTGTGAGAATGAAGCAGGAAGTAGATGATGAAGCATAGCAAGCCATGCTCCACATTCCACTGCTTTCACTGTGACTTTTGTGATGTTCAGTGTCTATTTAGAGCTTTTGTGATGTTCAATGTCTATTTAGACACACAGGCGTGCTGCTTGTCAGCATGCTCCTGCACCGAATAGAACCATGAATTCAGATTCAGCTTCACAGGCAAGAACATTCTCATCGGAGAGATAATGCTTTATAAAATTGAGTCAGAAAGGAGAAGAAGAAGGAATTATAAATCCTCTTCTCTCTTGCTTACTCTCTCTTTCTGTCTCTCTTTCTCTCCTAGCCTGTAATTCTAAGTTCTCTATGCTAGGAACTAGGGTCACACAATAAGCATTCATAACTGAATGATAACAAGTCATGTTTTTTTAAGTGTTTGCCATAAGTTTATCTAGCTTGGAGTGGCTCTTATAATAAAATGTAATATTTATTAGAACTTACTATGTGTTCTTATGTCTGCATGTGTTAGATTAAATGTCAGTATAAACCTATAAGGTACTTGCTATTTTTATCATATACCTTTTAGGATGAGAAAATTAGGGCAGAGAATAGTTGAGTAATATATTCAAGGTCACACAGAGAGTAATGACGGCAAAAAAACCAAATTCTGTGAAAATATATAAAGTGTTTTATTCTGAGCCAATGTAAGTGACAGCAGCCCAGGAAAACAGTCTCAAGAGGTCCTAAGAAAGCACACCTGAAGCAATTGGGTTATGGTTTCATTTAATACATTTCAGGAAGATAAGAATTGTAGGTAAAATCATACATCAATTCGTGGGAGGTATACATTGGTTTGGTCTGAAAAGGCGGGACATCTTGAAGTGGGAGCTTATACGTCATAGGCAGGTTTAGGAATTCTTTATTTGGCAATTGGTTGAAAGAGTAAAGCTTTGTTCAAAAACTTGGAGTCAATAGAAAGGAAAGCTTAAGTTAAGCAGGGTGGGGTGGGGGAGGGTCTGTTATTTGTCATGTGATGCCATGCAAGAAAAGTAAGCCACAATATATTGGGTCAAAAAAGACTTGTTTAATGAGCTTTAAGGGGTTGTGAGGCATGACTTCCCAGACCCCTTAGAAAGGAATCTGAGCAAGTAAAAAGGTCAGAGTTCCTTCCCCAGTATATTTAAAGAGCTAGGAGTAGAACCCACCAGATTTGCAACTGAGGCTTCTCTTCTTACCGACACATTCTTCTGCTTCACTGAGCGCATTGCAGACATGGTCTTAGCTTACTCCCACCGTGATCTTAAGAGCAGGTATTGTTTTTATCGTCCTTCTACAGATGCGGAAACTAAGGCACGGAGAGGATGAATAATTTAAAGTCAGAAATGAAGTGAGGAATCAGGGATTCAAACTAAGTCGGGTTGCTGCCTCATTTTCTTCTGACCTCTATGCTCCTTGGCCTCCTCTCAGGGTGCTGCAAGGACGTGCTGTACCAAGCAACTGTGCAGTGAGCTAGATGGAGTCGGAGCACTCCTGTGGCAGCATGATTTCAATGTTTGGAGAAATGAGAGATTATATTTGATTGCTTGGGGGGTGTTAAAAAGGCTTTATGGAGGGGCATGTGTTAGCTAGGGTTTGGGAAAATGGGTCTAATTCTATAGGCAGCAAGTGGGAGGAGGCCTTTTGTGGAAGAAGAAATAGTATAAGCAAAGGCATAAAGGTCCAGTGGCATGGGGTTTGCTGCAGGAAATGTTCAGTTGTCATTCAGTTTAGAGCTGTGAGGGTATGTACCTTTTAGTAAATATTTTCTTTAAAAGTACAGCAATTCAGGGAAACTCAGAAGACAGAAAATATAAGTTTTGATTAAAGTCAGAGTACCCACAGACAACCACAGCAAGTGACCAAGACAGGGAAGATGCTGCCGTTAAAACCTGCGTAGCAATCGCACAACAGCAGCTAGGCTGCGTTACATCCAGAGATGTGGAACCATTAGGATGAAAAGCACAAAGCAAGAATTATAGCACCGTAGGAAGCTTCTAGTTCTTCCCCAGGTTCCAAGGACTCACTGTGAACCCAGAGTTGTCTTTCAGACACCAACCTTTTTCTGAAAAAGTAACTGCTTTATATGTATGCATTTATATGGAAAGGATCACTAATAACTAACATATATGCTGGCACTACTCTTCATTATTCTAAATATGAACTTATGTAAAGGTAAAAGTAATGCTTATGTTTAATTGCACCATTAGAAAATTACCATAGGTTTAAGAATAAAGTTTCTGAAAAGAATTTAAAAATTCTAAATTACACCTTCATTAATACACTATTGCAATATTGGAAATCAGAATGACCCTGGGTTAGCCACTCTACAGACAAAGAATATCATTTCTTCATTGAACATGAATAAAGAAGTTAAGTTTAGGGAGCCTTGATCACCTAAAGGTCTTATCAAAGGCTCTCTGACATAGTTGATCTCCTCCAGTTATCACTTACTGAGTGGATTCAGCCAGTAGTAAATCTGCTGTCCTAAACAACGAGATATGCCTCCCTACATCTACCCCTACTAGAAGAAAATTGGCAGCAGTAACCATTGAGGACTGTCCTGTCCTGCTGTGTCCTGCAAGGAAGAAGTTACTGCAGGGAGTGCTGGGATCTGTGGGATTTGGCTTTTCAACATTTTTAATAAGGCTGAAGCTCACACGTATGTAGAACTCATTTGCCTGGGGTCAGACACCACGGCAACCACAAGCTGATCAAATCCAACCCCTGGAGTGTGTCAGGGCCTCTGTGATGGAGCACAGCAGGCTCACCTTTGAAGCAGAGTTTGACTCTGGAATCTTCTGCAGTGTGACTAAGCTTTGTTTTTAGTCTTCCTCTTTGGGAAGAATAAAACCTGACCCTAGGAAGAGGCAACAAGAACTGAACAAAAACCCGTATTTATTGATATGACTCTTCCTCAGAGGAAATTGAAACAAGTGTCTTTTGAATTCTGTTAAGTCTTTATTATTTCTTTGATGGCAAATATGTGTTATCAGTGTTTATTGAGAAGACAGAGAATATGCTGATCACAAAAGATCTAAAGAATATTAAACATTTCCCATTCATATATCTTTTACAGTTTTTTATGCATATATTTTCAGAATCTTCCTCATATTACATATATATGCTGTGTGCATGGACACAGAAGGACAAATATTTAAAAAAATATATGAATAACTTACGATGGTTGTTTTGAAATCTACTCTTTTGGGGGTATCATTTTAGAACAGAATGAAGTACTGATCACTTAGTGCTGGGTGAGGTGTTAGAGCCCCAGCACCAGACAGTGATCAACTCACAGGTTGGTAAGAATTTACTGATGACATTATAGGTCTGAAAAGGAAAGTTTTATTATTATAGATAGAAAGTGCACTGCAGAAGAGTGCAGTGGGGCATCTTAGCAATTGAGGGCTGAGCAGCACGTGATGAATTTTTGCTTAGGGATATTTATGGAACTTAAAGTGGGACCTTAAGGGTATTTTCGACCATGTTAGTCACAGAGGTCATGATAAATGGTTAAATTTGTAGACATTTTTTGTGCCTTACTGTCAATAAGGGTTACACAATAAGATTTGATATGTGTGCATTCTGGAGATGTATAGAAATTCTAATTACTTACAAACTTTGGGTAAAGAAGGTTAGAACCAGATGCCTGCTTTAGATAATAGAGAAGTCTAATTACTTCTAAATTTCTCAGATGAGAAGTTTTGCCTCTGGATGGTCTGCTTGATGGTCACTAGGTGATCTTTGCCTTATTTACTTGGATTTGCCAAATAGTTTGGATTTTTTCCCATTTGTTTTATAATTTTCCTTCCTCCTTTCTTCCTTCTCTTCTTCCCTCCTTCTTTCCTCCTTCCCACCCATCCTATCTATTATCTATTAGTCTACTTCTTTATCTAATCTATCATTTCTCTATCTGTCCAAATAATCTTTTCTGAATCATTTGAGGGTAATTTGGAGACATCATACCCTTTTAGTGCATACTTCTGTATGCATTTCCTAAAAACAAGGACATTCTCTTACATAGCTACAGTAAAATATTTCTCTTATATATGTGGGGGCAAAGAGAAAACTTCTCTTTTGACCTCAGAGGGTCTGTTGAACATTTAACTCAAAAAAGGCAGATTAATAAGATAAAGGGAATCTAGTTTATTATCAGGCTCACAGGGAGAACTACAGAGTGACTGCTGTCCCCAGTGGGCTGCAAAAGCTTATGTACCATCTTGAGGTTACACACAGAATAGGAGCTCAGACAATGGCCAAAAATAGGGTATAGTGGTAAAACACATTATGGGAGGAAGAGAAGAGGAGGCTTGGTTTGTGATATGGTTTGGCTGTGTCCCCACCCAATCTCATCTTGAATTGTAATTCCTGTAATCTCCATGTGTCATAGAACAGATCCTGTAGGAGGTAATTGAATCATGGGGGTGGTTACTCTCATGCTGCTCTCATGATAATTAGTGAGTTCTCACAAGATCTGATGGTTTTAGATGGGGGCTTTTCCCTGCTTCACTCTTGTTCTTCTCCTTCCTGCCACCATGTGAAGAAGGACGTGTTTGCTTCTGGTTCTGCCATGGTTGTAAGTTTCCTGAGGCCTCCTCAGCCATGCTGAGCTGTGAGTCAATGAAACCTCTTTTCTTTATTGATTACCC
Organism: Cacajao melanocephalus; assembly: GCA_963573385.1. Classification (NCBI taxonomy): domain Eukaryota; kingdom Metazoa; phylum Chordata; class Mammalia; order Primates; family Pitheciidae; genus Cacajao; species Cacajao melanocephalus. Next base: position 83,790 of record CAUYLG010007201.1, read on the forward strand.
AGTCTCCGGTATGTCTTTAGTAGCAGCATGAGAACAGACTAATATGGCTTGCAATGGGAGTCTTGTTATATAGATGAAACCTCACAGGTAGCAACCCTGTGAGAGAATAGATGGTAAATGTTTCCTTCAGACCTTTAAAGGTGTCAGACTCTCACTTAATCTTTCTTGGATCCAAACAGGGAAGAAGTCCTGGTAGTATCAATGCAGATTTCCTGCAGATGTAAATTTCCCCCAGGGAAGACAGCTTTATAGGGCTACTTCTGTTTGCTGGCTCTCTGACAGCCATCTCAAAATATGTCAAGGAAATATATTCTGGTTGGCTGGGCACAGTGGCTCACACCTGTAACCCCAACACTTTGTGAGGCTGAGGCGGGCACATTGCCTGAGTTCATGAGTTTGTGACCAGTCTGGGAAACGTGGCAAAACCCTATCTCTACTAAATACAGAAAATTAGCTGGGCCTGGTGGCATGTGCCTGTAGTCCCAGCTACTTGGGAGGCTGAGGTTGCAGTGAGCCAAGATCATGCTACTGCACTCCAGCCTGAGCAACAGACCAAGACTCTGTCTCAAAAAAAAAAAAGAAAAAAAAAATATATATATATATGTTCTAGTGTAAAAAATTTTTATTTTCCTCACATACTACAATAAAATGATCAAATGACAACATATACATTAATACAATGTGATTATCTAAGCCAGAGTCCATATTCAACTTTCCTCAATTGTCCCAATAATGTATATTATAGCTGTGTTTTCCTTTTCCTGAATCCAGTCTGAGATTCCACTTTAAGTTTAGTTTGGTCTCTAGTTTACTTAAATCTGGAATAGTTACTCATCATTTACCTCTCTTAACCTTGACACTTAGAGAAGGTATTTGTATTTGTGTGATTGTTTTCTCATTGTTAGATTCAGTTTATGCATCCTTGGTAAGTGTACCTCTGAGAAGAAAAAACACAAACTCAGAGCTTTTTCCTGTTCTCTTTCCAATCAACAATCAACACAATACATCTGTCATTAATTGAGTAAGGGTATTTCCACACACCCCAACCACTGGACACGTGCGGATGTCCTCTAATTCAATTCAGTTCTGATGCTATCAACCTGCAGATAGTGTGAGATCCCACAAGTCCAGGGCTCAGTCCCCAAGATTGCCTTCAGCCCTCTCAGCCACCAGTCACAAGTCCAAGCCTCCAGAACTTCTGATTCACTGGCTTGAAGTTGGGGTTGCCATGATTACCTCTTTAAATTGGATTAATTTGCTAGAGTAGCTCACAGAGCTCAGGAAAAACTTACTTGTGTTTACCAGTTTATTATAAAGGATATTACAAAGAATACAGATGAAGAGATGCATAGGGTGAGGTATGGAAGAAGTGGCACAGAGCTTCCATCCCCTCTCTAGGCAGGCCACCTTCCAGGAACCTCCAGTTGTTCAGCTACCTAGAAGCTCCCCAAATCCTATCCTCTTGGTTTTTTTATGGAGGCTTCATTACATTGGCACAATTGATTAAACCATTGGTCACTGTTGATCAATTTAACCTTTAGCCTCTGTCCCCTCCCTGAAAGTTAGAATTGGAGTTGAAGATCCCAACCCCCTAATTCTATCTTAGTCTTTCTGGTTATCAGCTGCCATCCTGAAGCTACCTAGGGGCTGCCAGCCACCAGTCAATAATTAGCATCCAAAAACATCACTGTGGAGATTCTAAGGATTTTCAAAGTTGTATGCCAGGAAATGGGGTCAAAGACCAAATACACATTTTACAATATCACAATACCACAGAAGTAACATGGACCCATCTTAATGTGTCATATCAGCAGGTACATAGCATTGGTTATCCCAATATTGGTGATGCTAAATTTGATCACTTGGTTAAGGTGTTGTCTGCCAGGTTTCTCAACTGTAAAGTTACTGTTTTCCCCCATTGTAATGTGTCATTTTCTTCTGGGGAAACATTTTGGGGCTATGTAGATGTTCTATTTCTCATCAAACTGTTAGCAGCAGCAAATCCAATGGGTCTGCAGCAAACTACATTCTTGCCTTCTCAGAAAAGAATAATTCAGCCAAGGGGCATAAGGCAGAGGGAGACGCCAAGGCAAGTTTTAGAGCAGGAAGGAAATGAAGAGGGCCAAGCAGGAGACTTGAAAGATCCAAGTGTGCTGTTTGGCCCCTGACTTGTTTTATACATTGGCATGGTTCCGGAGTTTCCATTTCTCTTTCCTTGGTTTTTCCCCTGGGGTGAGCTGTGTGCATGTTCAGTGACCTGCCAGCACTTCAGAGGGGCCGTGTATACAGTGTGTTTACTGAGGTTGTGCATGTACTCATTAGAGGTGTTTTTCCCTTACCAATTTAGTGTTTCTAGAGGAAGGTCACATGCTGGTTAAACTTGGCCATTTTGCCTCTTAGTACCCCTGCTTGAGCCCACTCATTCAGCTCCTGAGATCTTATTGGGATCCTGCTGATCACCAGCTTCAGGTGTTTTCTATCTTTTTGGGGACTGTCTTTCCCTGGTGCCAGCTATAATTAATATTATTGTAGAGAAACTGTATAACAACCACCAGACCGAGACCTAATGGTGGTTTGAGATTCCTCGGGTAGGGGGCCATCTCCTGCTCTGTTTTTATCTGCCTAGCTACCTACTCTAACAAAACCACTGGTTTAACATCCCTTTGGGATTTTCTAACTTCATCATTAGCTCATATTTACTAGTTTGCATTCTATGACAAGAAAAACATCTCCCTTTCTCTCTATCTCTTTATCCTCTCTCTTGCTCTCTCTCTGCGGTATGGGTTAACGGATTCATCAGTGGGTTATAGTCTACTAGTGTCATTATTTATTTTACTGTTCAAGTTGCCCCATTGTGGTCACAGGGAGGCCCTTCATCATGCTGCTTTTTCCTTTTGACATGTCTTTATCATTCTGTGAGCACTTTTTTAGTTCCTGGCACCACAAAATATTTCTTACTAACCTTGTACTTTCTCTGTTCAACTTGTGGAAATCAGCTTTTCTCCCAAGGAAACTTAGTTCTTTTTTTGGAGAAAAGAACTTAGAAACCAAGATCTGTGGACTTAGTGTGCTCATTGCTACTGATGTGTCTCATCAGACAGACCTAGGAGATGGGAGATGTATACAGAATTTATATAACCACGAGAGCATAGAGTTTTCTCCAATTCAACACTAAAGAGTATGTTCTAAGTTTTCTCTTTTTCATAGTTTTAAATGTCTTCTTCAACAGCCAGGAAGTGAGAAACCTGGCATGATAATCATTATTTTTCTGCATGATTCAGTTAACAGATAAATTGCATGGACTAATTGTTACATCAGCTTCACTGGTATATAACTTATATACAATAAAATTCACCCACTTTATATGTACTGTTTGATGAGTTCTGTCAAAGTATATACCACTGAAATCAGCAAGCATAATCAAAATGCAAAATATTTCCAATATTCCAAAAAGTTGCTTCACACTAATTTGTAGTTAATCCTTAATCTGTAGCTCTAGGCAACCACTAATCTCCTTTTTGTTACTGCAGATTATATTTTTCATGTCTAGAACTTCATATAAATTGAATCATCCAATATGTGTTCCTGTTATTGCTTCTTCTTGATGTTTTTGAGATTCTTTATTTTGTGTGACACTGACTGATTTTTTTTTTTTTTTAACTTTGAGACAGAGCTTTGCTCTGTCATTCAGGTTGGAGTGCAGCAGTGTGATCGTAGTTCACTGCAGCCTAGAACTCCTGGGCTTAAGTAATCTGCTTGCCTCAGTCTTCTTAGTAGATGCGATGTAGGTGCGCTCCATCACACATGTCTGGCTATTTCTTTTTTAAATAGAGATGAAGTCTTACTATGTTACCCAGGTTGGCCTCAAGTGATCCTTCCACCTAGGCCTCCCAAAGTTCTAGGATTACAGGAGTGAGCCACTGTGCCTAGCCCTGATTGATTTTTAAACCAAGCTTGCATCCCTGGGATAAAACATATTTGTTCATGATTTATTATCTTTTTATATGTTGCTGGAGTCATTTTGCAAATATTTTGTTAAAGATTAGTGCATCTTTTATTTTGAAGTTTATTTGTAATTTTCTTTTTTGGTTACATGTTTGTCAGGTTGTGCTCACAGGATAATGTTGGTTTCACAAAATGTAATAAAAATGTTCTTTTCTTCTATTTTTTTATTAAGTAACCTGAAGAATATTACTATTATTCATCCCTCAAATATTTAATAGAATTCACCAGTGAAGTCGTCTAACCTGGAGTTTTGTTTGTAGGAATGCTTTTCATAATGATATAGGGCTATTGGTAACTCTTCAGTGCCTTTAAATATCTTTGTTTTGTTTTGTTTTCCGGATTTACTTAAATTCTGAAATTTGTAACTTGAGAGGTGTTAGTATGTGCTACATGATATTCCTTCACTACCAGAATAGAACAAAGTAAAATTTATTTTTAAAAATCTCAATCATACATTGGAACATAGTTTTACATCAGCAAATACACCTAAATACTACAGAGTATTTTATTTTATATACATATGGCAATTTATTTATCTGATTTCACTGCTTGTATACTCATTCTCATTTTCTTGAAACCCACTCTATCGAGGCCTTTATGTCTACTCAAATAACATTACTGCTGCCAACCTCACTAATTGCCTCCACTTTGCTCAATTAGATGGTGAATCTTTCATCCTTTTTCCACTTGATCCATCAGCAGCATTTCACTAAATTGGTCACTCTCTTCTTTCTTCACTTGGCTTTCAGGGCACCACCTTTTCTTGAATTTCCCTGACTTCTCTGGTTGCTATTGTTTGCTGTCATTTGCTGGTTCTGTTTCCTGCCCCTGAACTTTTAATGTTGAAATGCCATGAGGCTCTGTTCTTAGTCATCTTCTCTTCTCTCTATACCCTCAATCCCTTGGTAATCTCAACCAGTCTCATAACTTAAAGTGTCACCTCTATCTTATTAATTCCTAATTTATATCTTCAGCTCAGATCTTTTTTTCTAACCCCAGACCTAAAAGTCTAACAGACATCTTTAACTCATCATATTCCACACTGTGTGCTTCAAAACTTGTTCCTCTTACCTTCTTATGAATTCTCCAAAACCTACTCCTTAGCCTTTTAAAAGTTCAGTTGCTATCAATTCTGTCTTTCTGGTTATTCAATCCAGAATCACTGGCTTCAACGATGACTTTATTGCTCTCTTATATTGATCAAAATTCAAATTCTCTTGTCTTTACATTCCTAATAAATCAAGAATCTTACCAATTTTCACCATGTCATTATATTATCAACTATTATCTCTCTTCACCCCCTCCTGTCTCTCTCATTCCTACCATCATCTCTTTCTTGGACTACAATTGCCTGATGTGTTCTTCTTTCCTGCTGCACAGATAAAACCAATTTACTGAGACAGCAGTATTGCGGTAGAAAAAGTTTAATGCAGGGCTAGTCAAGTGATATATGTGAGTTTTTTACTCAAATCAGCCTCCCCAGAAACTCAGAGGCTAAGGTTTTTATGGATCATTTGATGGGCAAGGGGCAAGGGAATGGGTGCTGCTGATTGATTGGGAATGAAATCATAAGGATATGGAAAATAATCCTAGTGCACTGAGTTGGTCTATGGGTGGGGGCCACAGAGCCAGTTAGCTATGAGTCATGTATCCCTGTGGAGTTAGTCAGTTGCCAGAAGGCAAAAGTCTGAAAAACATCTCAAAAGACCAGTCTTAGGGGGCTAGGTGTGGTGGCTCACACTTGTAATCCAAGCACTTTGGAAAGCTGAGGCAGGAGAATTGATTAAGCCTAGGAGTTTGAGACCAGCCTGGACAACACAGGGAGACTTCATCTCTATACACACACACACACACACACACACACACACACACACACACACACACGAAAAAATTAGCTGGACATGTTGGCATGCGCCTGTAATCTCAGCTACTCAGGAGGCCAAGGTGGGAGGATTGCTTGAGCCCTCCGTAGTGATCATTTACTGCCCTTCAACAGAATTCCTCTTCTCCACCCCCTCCCATAACCTGTTTTGCAAGGATTCAAGTCCCCTGTTCTTTCTGTAACCATATAATGATATATAAACTTCTGTTCCTCACTGAGGGGTTGGATCTCCATTCTGCAGGCTTTATGTATATACATTAAAGAACTTTGTATGCCTTTTATCCTATTAACCTTCTTCCTGAGAACTGATTTTTTTAGTGATTCTTCAGAGGGCCCTTGGCCCCCACACCTACTTGATCTTCTCTTGGTACATCTCCTCATTCACTGCTCCAGACACCGTGATTTTCTTGCAATTCCTGGAAAACACCTGGTGCACTTCTCTCTTTTTTTTTTTTTTTTTCCCCAGAGATATACTTGGATAACAACTATCTTCAAGTCATCACTCAACTTTCATCCTCCTGATGTAGCCTACCTTGATGGTTGTGTCAAAAACCGTAAATAGCTCACCTTCCCCTTCAGAGTTCCTAAATCTATTTATATGTTGCTCTCCTTGTTTTTTCCATATTACTTATCAACTTCTAATATCATAAAATTTACTTATTATATTTTTTATTGTCTGTACTCCTGTTGAAATTTAATCTTCAAGAGCAGGGGTCTTTATCTGTTTGGCTTACTAGTATTGAGTACCTAAAATAGGGACCAACATGTGATAGATATTTGATAAATTCACATGGAATAAATTCGACAGGTTCTCATTTTCCACAGCAAGATTAATTTATCTGTTTATCCATTCATCCATCCATTACTCCATTTGTCTCTTGTCCATGAATCCATGATAGAGTGATCTACTGATCTATCTATCTAATCTATCTATATCTATCTATCCATCCATCCATCCATCCATCCATCCCTCTCTCTTATCTAGCTAGCTAGCCAGCTATCCATCTATTTACCTACCATTTTCTATCTATCTGTTTTTGAGCATTTATTCTGTATTTACTATGTCGCAAATAGTGTTAAAAAGCTTTGGAAAAAATACGTATACAGTGATGTGCTGGAGCTTCTTATGCTAGCTTACAGGAACTGATTGTTCAATATTCAGAAATTTTATAATCTGGCTTTTAAAATAGTGGTAGCTTGAAATTGGCCATTGTAAGGGTATTTACACCAGAGAAATTGGGAAATTCTGCAAATCAGGGCTTTTCTTGCTCTTTCCCTTCATCACCCCTGACCGCAGAGCCAGTTTACCAATGTACCACTGGAAGTATACGACATCTTCTGCCATAAAGCAGTTAAACTCATAAGCATACAGCTCCTGAATATAGTACGTAATAGAACTCAAGAGGATAGTTAAGATGGACTTACAATATTCATGTCTTGTGGACATAAATGAAGAATATTCAAATGAGAATAGACAGAGGTTACTTACTCAGAGCTTGCTTTATCAAGGGAGTCAGCTACTATCACTTGTGTTTGGCAGAGACGCAGAAGCAGTTATATAGTGAAAAGCTTTTTAAGTGAAAAAATGGGGAAACTTCTGGCGTTCTAATTGGAGATTGTAGGCAAGGTAAAACTGGATAAATAGAAGTGGGAAACTTGTGTGATTGGTTTGAGGAGGGTATTTGGCTTTCTCTAGTCTGTCCTGAAACAGATAGGAGAGAGGGAACAAAAATAAGGAACTTTTCCACTTTTGATGCAGTCCTGAGCTGACTGCCTCAGAGGTTGTAGTATAGCTTGTAGTATAGCTTTCTGGACTTCCTATGTGGGTCAGAGTTCTATCATCATATTTTATCTATCTGTTGCCTGTAAATCTGGCCTCTGGTCCTGGGTTTTGTCATTTTTCTTGCTTATGAGGGGTTGACTCATTCAGAGAAGACCATAGTTTCAGATATTCACTGCTAGAGGATTGTCACCATAGTCAACTGTATTGTGAAATATTGACTTTTTAGTTGTATTGTTGTGGTAATCATATAGTAAGGGAGAAGCTGTGAAGAAGCATTTAAAACTCCGAGTAGAATGCAGTGGACCATAGTCTTGACACTATGACTAAAATGACAATTAATAGTTCATGTAAGATGCTTTGGACCCAAGAACACCAATTGCCAAGAGAACAAATTCCAGAAGCTATGGAGAATGACCTTAGTTATCTAAGTAGTTTTTTCATTAATGCAAAATATAGCCAGTTCCACCTTGCCTGTTTGATCCAAGTGCAAAATCAATTTAGCAATGACACAGAAGCCACCTTGACTAGCCCAAAAGGAATGTAGAGCAATGCAATTGTCCATCACTATTCTTGTCAACAAGCGAGACCATTTTGTATTCCATCTAGGGCAGAGGTAGTATCCTTAATGACTTCTGCCAGAGTTAGCGATCACTCTTTTAGAGCTTTTACTTCTGTATGTATGCTTCCTACTATTGGGAAAGGTGCTATGAATGTTCTCACAAGCAATGGGTCAATTTAAAACATGGATGCACCTATACTAAGAATATTACATTGAGATGACTTATTTTAGGTATGCTAATAGTATTTAAATATAGAAATTCAACTTAGATTTTGTTGTACTTTAGGCAGTAAAATTAGGTCAACTGTTGAATTGCCAGTGTAAGGATGAAGTTGATCTTAACAAGAAATCTGAAAATGGAGCAGATGCCTTGAGAAAGCAGTAGGCTATTGAATGCTTTCCAGAGTGGTTAGCCATTTCTCAAGTGTAATGGGATGGTGTATAATATTCTAGCTTTGAGGGAGAAGTTGAAATAGATTACTGACTTTAATATCTCTTTCAATGCTAAGAGTCTGTGTCTCAGAATGATTCTTGAGAGATGTTGGTAATCCTGTTGGGAGAATAGTGATTAGTTTCACACTAAGCTGACTTTCTTTTACCTAGTTTTACTTAGTTTTAAAAAAATTTACTTAGTTTTTAAGCCAGAGTCCCAAAGGGACACTTAATAGCATTATGTTGTTTTATCTGCCATAGAAAATATTCTATAGTCATACGTTCTTCCCCTAATAATTTGTTGTATTTTTTCTTTAAAGACTGTGTAAATCATGCAACTGAAGATGTTTGCAATTCTGTTTTAACTGCCATAAAGCCCAGGGACAAATTTGCCATTGAACGTTTTAACTGTGTAGGGTCAAACTGTCTCTATATTTATGCTTTTTCTTCTGGTCTCAATCTCTTATTCTAAATGACATCGTCTCTGAATTTATTTTTGTGTGTTGAATTTACTTATATTACATATTCTTCTAAGTATTTGAAATCCTTTGGGAAATGCAGTGGGAAGTATATGAATGGATTGATAAGTGAATGCATATATAATGGCTTGGCAAATTCGAGTTCCTTTGGGTAAGTGCCTATAAGCAGTGATATCATCATGTTCCACAGTGATCTAGTAAGCTATCAATTCCTATCCTTGCCAGTAATTTTCATTCTTGCCCAATATCCAAGTTCTTATTCCCCAGATAGATTCCCATTTGGATAATCATCAGCCCCAATTCTATGCTTATTCTAAACAGTGGTGGTAAACAACTATTTTTTTTTTTTTGCCCGAGGTCCAATTGGTAAATAACAAATTGGATGACAATATCCTAGACATTTTTTACATATCATAATTAGGGTTCATAGGTGCTTGATATATAAGAGAATGTGCTTCTAATAATAAAAGCCCCCATTTTGAAAAAAACTTATTAAAATACCCCCTGAATTATATATAGGATACTTAAATTGACACTACTTTTAGTCCCAAAATGATGGTACACTTGATTTGCCATCTTAGATTTAACTTTAAATTAATTTTTGAATAGTAAAAAATGATTGCTTCTTTCTAATTATTACTGATCTAAGCATGTATAGAATGTGTTCAGTTCTGGGCAATATCCTTGGAGGATGTGAACAAATTGAAATAGGTTTGGAGAAAGTTAACAAATTTGTGAGGACTTTTGAAAGTATGTTTCCTGTCATTCCTGGAGCTATGAATGCTTAGTCTGGAAAGTGATTAAATTGACATGGTTATTTCTTTCAAATATTAGACTTGAATCTCTCCACTGTGCACTAAACCTTGTGCACACAAGGAGTCTTCCAGAAACACAAATATTATCAGACAGGTGGTACATGTCGATAGTACCAAAATACACTTCATGAAGTACCCAAAATAGTCTAAAAGGTCTTGCAAAAGGACCGTATGGGATGTGGTTTTCTGATAACTGGCATATGACAACCTGCCTGTCAAGTCACTTCTGTGTATACCTCCTAGACTGTGTTCTGGGAATAGTCATCCCCTGGCAGCATGGGATGGGTTGACTCTGTCACTCAAACAGTCTGCTTTTTGTTTTCCTACAGAAGGACCTTAGATTGATTAGGAGAGATCTCTGTAGCCTAGAAACTGGTTCCTAGGAAAGGAGGCTGAATCAGAAAGAATCTGGGAGGGGAGCATTGCTTTTCCTATCCCTACCTTCACCTCCAAAGCAACTCCTGAATCTACGTTTATAGCTAAGCAATATCAAAATCAGAGAATATAAAAGAGAGAAAATTAGGCTGACTTGTTCTTTTAGTGGCACAGTCCCAAATCATTTTAAATCTTACACATTCTAAACACTCCTATAGTACACCTGGGAGAGCTGATGCTAATTTAATCAAGGCAGAGGAGGAAGTCTCTAATAGTATTCGCTGTAAGCTCTGACATTCTCCATGGGTCCAGAGCCTGCTGGACTCCATTTGTAATTTCTCCAGACTTCTCCTTTTGCAAAACCCTCCTGGACATTAAAATACCCTAGGATTGGTGGTAACTAAAACCATTCCATTTCATCTTATTTGCATTAACCTCCCACCAAACCTTTATGGAGCGAACAGCTGACAGTGTCATTTGTTGTCAAAGGAGATGTTGGGATTAATACAGGGGAAAAGTCTGCTCACAAATAGTCATTTGGTCAAAAGAAGGTAACATAGATTTAATTAATAATGAGTGGATTTTTCTATAGAGTCAACTAGCACTCAGTTGAGGGTTATCAAATTCTCAGTCAGTAATTTTGAGAGTGATTGGGTAATACATTATTTGATTTTGTTTTTAATATATTTATCTTTCCAATTATATATTGCTTATGCTAATAATACAATTATTTTGAATTTATTGGAAATATTCTAAATTAGAATTAAAGGCTTGAAAACAGGTAGTGCATTTCACAAAAATGTGGCTATAAAACTAAGCTTTAATCATGCTTCTGTTGGGCATAAGTGGGTTAATTAATTCAATGAATTAATAAATGAATAAGCCAATAAATGCTTTTTAGAAATATATGAGTAAGGTTCTTTCTGAAAAGACAGATAAGTTTCTGCCTGGCCAATTAAGACTTAAGAAGTCAGAAGTGGTGAGCTATGGAGGACAAAGAGAAAGAAAAGGAGACATTTTAACTGGTGTTTTAGGCAGAATCCTCAGTAATGACACAGTCCATTTAATAGCAGTTATAATTTCTCCCATCTCTTCTACATTCACCATGTTATTTTATTTTGAGGTGGTTTAGGCAAATTATCATCATTACTACATCTAATAGATAAAGAAATGGAGATAGATAGGATAAATATGTGCTTAAAAATCACATAGCTGCTTAATAAATGGATTGAGGCCAGATCCCAGGGCTCTTGGCTTAACCACATACTCTTTCCACTAGATTACCTGGACATGCAAAATTTATGAATTATCACCATTAAATGTAAGCCACCAGTAGTTACTGTATCTTGATTGTTCTCTCCCTCCCTTCCGTCTTCCCTCCCTTCTTTTTCTTTCTTTCCTTTGTCGTTCCCTCTTCTTTACTTTTCATTTTTCTTTCTTTATAATATCATGACATTGGCAGATATTAATAATCCCTTTGCCAGAGGAAATCTAATCCACACTAACAATGAGTCTGAGTTTTAGATTCTTAGTTCATCTCATGTTGTATGATGGGAGTGGGGTTGGTGTAAAAATTTCCTCCTTCATATTATTATTCTGAGGATTAAACTTGATCATTATGTGAAATGCTCAGTACAACTTTTAGGACATTGAGAGATTAAGTACTCAATAAATGGTAGCTTTTGATGTTGTGGTGTTGTATGTTCACGAAGTGACAATGAAATTGAAGTTGACAAAAAGAAATCCATCCTAATTTCAAAGAGAGGGAAATAGAGTCACAGAATATATAGCCTTGATTTGAGATGAAACCCAGGTATCATATCAGTTAGTTAGGGCTATTTCTGGGCAAATTCCATTCAAGTGCAATATAGTCCTTGCATATGAAAAGATTTGTAATGAGTTGAAAAATACCCAGCTAGTGGGGAATACATGAATGATCTAGTTAACAATAGGATTGTGAAATCATAATCGTAATTCAATGGCATGGGTTATTTTTATTTTATAAACAAGACGGGAAATTATTTAAAGATCAGCCCTTGACTAGGGAAATGTCTTTAGAATATGAAAATGAGAATTCTGACGTTAAATGCATTAGTAGAAAAAAAAAATAAGGCCTGGAGGGAAGAGGGACTTCAGCGAGGGCTTTGATCTCTTGGAGTCGATATCAAAAGTGTTCCTTCTAAGTGGAACGCTAGGATCTCTGTTGCTCCAGCAGTGGACCAATGGAGGACTCATTCGTAATAGTGACACATCTTAAATCAGGCCTCTCACCCTGGCTGCTGACATGTTGTTGGGTGTAGACCTGATTTGCAATTGTAGATGAAGCCCCATGCCAAATGGTTCAATTACAGTTCAGAAGAAAGCAGTGATAGGATAAAGGCAGTATAGGTCCACATGCATTCTGAATGTGGGCCATTTCTGGCATCTCTAAACCAGAGGAGGTAATTTCTCTTCATTCTCAGAACTCAGGATTTCTTACCCCTCAATATTCGGCCATCCCCCACCATCATCTGTTTGTCCACATTACTTTGTAGACTTTCTGGACTTCATCTTTCCAAATACAGATTTCCTCAGTCACAGCACAAACCTTTTCTTCCAAAGGACCCACTAGCTGATGCATGTTTCAACATCCCACTTTTATGTGTTAATTATGTGGTTGTTTAGGAAATAGTTGGAAACTGACTTAAGAATAGGGATATAAAACCCATTTAAGATTTCTCTTAATATTGTTGTTCCCTCCCTGCCCCCCACTGTCTCAAGCATCTGGGCACTTGGCTAAAGGTTAGTGCAATGACACATGCTTCCTGTCCCCCTTAGCCCCCTATTTTCTCATATCCATCCATTTTACTTCCTAGATGGGCATTCTGCCTGAGAATGGGATAAAGCTGGCACACTACCTACCGGAAAAGAAATCTTTGTTTTCAAAGAGAAGTATTGAATCAAATCTCTCAGAAGGGGAGCCTGACCCCTTCCCTCTCTTCCCACCGTCTCCATCTGGAAGAGAAGAGAAACAGAGAAATTCAAAAAGTTGCCAAAGTTTAATTACTTCTACTGAAAGTGCCAAAAAAAAAAAAAAAAAAAAAAAAAAAAAATCAAAAGCTTTTCCTTTAGTGGAGGAAACCCCGGGG
>CAUYLG010007202.1:0-47595 GCA_963573385.1 Cacajao melanocephalus
TCTTGCTGATGAGGAGCTGCGATCCCCTGTAGGAGGAGAGGCATTCTGATTTCGGGTGTTCTCAGCCTTTTTGCACTGGTTTCTTCCCATTTTTGTGGATTTATCCACCTGTCATCTTTGTAATTGCCGACTTTCAGATTGTGTCTGAGTGAACGTCCGGCTTGTTGGTGATGAAGTTTTTTCTGTTTCTTAGTTTTCCTTTGGCAGACACCCCTTCCCCAAAGAGCTTGGTCTTCCTGGGTTCAGCTGTGCTTACTGTGAAACTCTCGGTAGTCAGCGCTTCCAATTGCTGTTCTCCTTGTGGGGGTGGGACCAGCCGAGCCCGACTCAAAGCTCCGCACTGAGAAGCGCTGCGTCGCGCCAGGGCGCCGGCAAAACAGCTGCGCTGGCCAAAAGAGTCGCGCTGGCGACACGTGTGGCTCCTCCGCTGGGAATCTCCCAGTTCATGGGCCACAGAAATTCGTCTGAAATTGCGGCGTCCACTCGCTCTCTGTGCTTTCACTGGGAGCTGCAATCCTGAGCTGTTGTTAATCGGCCATTTTGGATCTCTCCCTGATTCTTAAGTTTTATAAAGAAATTCCAAATAATTTCAGAAACATTATTTCTCTCTAAGTACCAAGATATCCAGAAACTTCAGCCTCAAAAACTGTAAATTGTTGAAAAATTTTAAAGCCTTAAATATTTTTAAAAAACCATGAATCAGGTTATACCTTTTCCTGTTCATGGACTTGAGTCATTGGCTAGATCCTCCATAGGCAATTATTTGCTATCTCTTGGATCTCTGTTTTGAAGACTCATGCTTCCAATTAAATAGCTTCAGATGAGTACTGACAACTAAAATCTGAAGCATTCAATTATTTTTATTTTTTGTGGCATCAAATGGTTTTTTCTCTGCCAATTTTGTCTGTTAGGCTAACAGTCTTAACATATTTTTAAATTGCTGTTTCTATTTGCTCTCATATATTTTCAAACAGCCTAGAAGTAATGTTACAGCAAGATTTTTATCACCACAACTGGTGGACACCTGGGTCACTCCATTGCACATTTAGAACATTTAGGAAAATTTCCCAAACTGTAGCAAAGCTATTTCTATGTGTTCACTCATTTCAGTCTGCCACTTTTCTGAAGACCTTGTTTCTATATACATGTAGAAAATTCCCTGGGAGATTTTTAATTTTTAAATACATAAAATTTTAAAACCAAAATAAGTACAAAGTTATTAATAATATATAACTTTATAATGACCTCTTTAAGCAAGGACATTATTTTTTTCTAATTGTATCAATAGAATATTTAAAATATATATTAAAATCATGAGTAAATATTACCTCTGGCAGTTTAACTTCTTAATCAATTCCAGTAGTAAAATTGGAAGTGATTGCATCCTTGATATTTTTTAAAATGCTACAACTGTAGAAGTTTGAAGGAAAATACATAAATTAATCAAATGATGGCATTAACTCATAGATTCATATGGGTCAGAATCTGGCTCTTATCTTTCTTTTCAAGTATCTAGAAACTTAAACTTGTCTAGTCCAGGATCCAGTTAGGAAAGGCTAATTTCTGTGGACTAAATTGAGAGATCAGAATATACAAACTAGAAAATGGAATATACACCCCGGAATATATTAACCCACTGAAAGAAGAGTGCTGAGCTACTATTTGGCCTAATGAGAACCTTTTATCCCTACAGGAAGGCAACATGAAAATCAGGCTATCAAAAGCTTCTTGGAGAACATAGACTATAAATAGGGAATTTAGTTTGTGGCATGAATGTTTATCGACAACATACTCTGAATGCTCTGTTGACAGAAATACCTATAGAGCATTTCAAACCTGTATGATTTTGAAAATTTGAGACAAAAATTTCACTGTTGAAATTACTGGGGAACACCACTAGTAATTGGGAAAAACCAGGGATTCTAGAAATTCTGAAATTTAAGGGAGAGTCCACACAATGTATTTTCTTTCATTTTTCATGATTTTCAAATGCTCTACTGGACACTCATGTAAAAAAAAAAAAAGATCTTATCTGTTGCAGTGAGTCATGCCAATAATCCCAGCACTTTGGGAGGTTGAGGCCAAACTGCTTGAGCCCAGGAGTTTGAGACCAGTCTAAGCAATATATTGAGACCCTGTTTCTACAAAAAAAAAAAATAAATAATAATAATAATAAAATTTAGCTGGGCGTGGTGGTATGTGCCTGTGGTCCTAGCTACTTGAAAGGCTGAGGTAAAGGATTGCTTGGACAAGACTGCAGTGAACTGTGATCGCATCACGGAATACCAGCCTGGGCAACACAGTGAGACTAGGAACCAAAAAAAAAAAAGAGAAAAAAATCAAGTCTGAGCATATAATCTAATTATAATTTATGTATCAGCTCACAGTGTTTTTTTCTTCTTGGTTTTAATATACAGTGAAAAATCTTGACATAAAATTAGTATATAAATCATGGGAAGATTTTACTTTGTTTTATTCAAAACTTTACCAAAAGTTATTTAAAATTTTAGAAAAGCATGTTACTACTGATGGCTATACTTTGCATAACCAACTTAAGTTACGTACATCATTCAAAATGTAGTTGTCCCTTGATATTATTTGACATATGGTATTTGAAACTCTTTTTAATATATTTAGAACCAACATTACTAAATTTTCAAGCACAAAAGAAGTGCAAATATTTGTATAATTTTATTAGCAATGGCTGCTTAAAGATAATTTATAATATCGCCATTCTATACATTGCCATTATTTATATTTTCAATGCATCGATGAAAACAATCTATGCTTTAAAAATAAACAATCAAAATTAGTTATAAACCTCTTTGGGGTGCCTGCTGTTTCTAGGTTTTATTCTAACTCTTCCTCATGTCTATCCACCACTTTTCTATAACCTCTTATATTATGGTTTATTTGTCCAATTCACCCTGTGTTTTACATAATCTATTGAAAGTTACAGTTTCCAAAGTATAAGATATTAACTACATGAGATAATGGGGTTTCAAAATAGAATATCATATTGCGAAATTTTCTCCATATTAATGATCTATCATTCGTCCTAGCATATGCTCCTACTTCAATTAGTGTTATTTACGTTTTCTCTTAAACAAAAATAAGTCCGCTGCATTATTCCTTGTCATCACATCATTTTCTCTTTCAGTGCTCAACTGTACTTTCATGTTGTTGTCATTTATGTATGAAATGCCTCCTGATTTTACTTCTCTTAAACCCAGACATTCATTTAAAAAGGAGGTGTCAGCAACAGTGAATTTCTGAAATCTGGTGTAGTTTATATTAATAATTTATCTCTTTATTTTGAATATTAGTAATTTCTCTCTTATTTTATATATTAAACATTTTCTCTTATTTTGTGTATTATATGTCTATACATATATAATTTTACAGACACAGAATAGTTCTATTATCTAAAAATTTTACTTCTAATTATGCTATAGGACAAAGTCCAGCAACAGAAATCAATCACTGGGTCTGTTACGATTAAGAGCCACTGGCCTCAACCATAC
Organism: Cacajao melanocephalus; assembly: GCA_963573385.1. Lineage (NCBI taxonomy): Eukaryota > Metazoa > Chordata > Mammalia > Primates > Pitheciidae > Cacajao > Cacajao melanocephalus. The sequence goes on from CAUYLG010007202.1 coordinate 3,525, forward strand.
CACTTCTCAATTTTTAACTACTGATCTAGCACACTAGACTTAGGTATCAATCCTTTCAAGCATCTTCTCTCATGAACACTCTAAATAGGGCATTGATGACATTTATATACATACATATATATATGTATGTGTGTGTGTGTGTGTGTATGTGTGTGTGTGTGCATATATATGTCTGTGGCAGCCAACCAAAAGAAAACAAAAGTGAACACATTCTTTTTTCAGCTATTTAAATATTATCCATCCCATTACAGTCATGTCTAGGCACTCTTAGCCTTTAATAATCTAAGTTAATAATGCATGTCTTTGATTTGTAAAGGTATCAGCAGGCAACATATTTATATTATCTGCATGTTTAAGGAGAACACTGTGCTGTCACCTTCATTTACAAACTACATATACATTTTATTCATTTCTCATGTGTTCTACTAGAGCCTTCTTTTAAATCTGCCATCCATCTCCTCCATGAAAAAAGCAAGAGTCATTTTTTTTCCATAATTAAAGAAAATCACTATTAAGTTGAAAATATCCTAACCTGCCCGCTTCAGGTACATTTCGATGCACCCCTATGTCTTGTCTGAAAGTCTAAGGATGAAGATTGGTGAGCAAGCAAGGGGTGATGATATAATCAGAATAAATTATATAAAGGGAAATATATTGTTACCTTTGCATTCAAGGTCAATTGTATTTAAATTTAATTTCGTATTTCATGTGATCATATGGATCTCTAACTTCTTCGTTTGATATTTGAATCCCCTCATTCCATAAATTTTTATTGCACATATATTGCATTTTTGAAAATTATTCTTAAGATCTTTTTGAGGCATAGAATTCTGTAACTCCATATGTATGAAATATCTGCCTTTTATAGTACACAAATTGACTTCTAGCAGGCTATTAGCATTTCACGCAGATCATCCAAAGTCCAGCTACCATAACATGTCTGGATTGAATCTTAAGGATTCTTCCTGTTAATCATATAAGTATACAGTATGTATACAAGTGTAAGTAATACTGTAAGCAAACAGCCAATTATACAGTAAAAGATACGTACAAGTTATATACATGAAAATATAATTACAAAAATATGTTTGGTCTAAATTGTAACTGAAACAGCTTATTTAATATGAATTAAATGATTTCAGAATTAATGGTTTTTCTGGGAAAAATGTACTTTTAAAATGGTTTCCAAATGTGTTTTACATCTCTGATATTCTTCCAAATGTGAAGAACACACAAGCACACACAAATCGGTCAATTTTATTAGCCAAGGAACTTCTAATGCCTGAACTGCCCTAAAAATTAACCTATTGTCATTGTATACACATCAGCACAATTGAACTAAAATTTCCACCTGAATTAGTTAATTAGTGTTGATTAAATTAGTCCCTCCATTTCATTTGTGGTGGCAGGCACATTTTCTTATATGCTGTGTGATTGACAGGCTTAGTTGGTGGAACAAAGAACAATCAGTCCTCTTAGCATCTCTTAAGCCTGAGGCATCCTCACTGTCCATCTCCATGCTGTTTCTTTTTTTGGAGGTTGGAGGAGACCTGCTTCCCCAAATGCTCGTGATGTTCTCTAAGAATATCAGGAGAAGCTCGAAACCCTCTGTGTACATTTCCTTCTCTCAGGCGATCACTATGATTTACACACCCTGTGCCTGGAAGGACTGGAAGAGAGAGACAGAGAGAATGAGAATGAAATGCTGTGTGTTCCAAATTACCATTAATGAGGCTATTCCAGTTTTAGAGTCCCTGTGACAGGCAGAATTTGAGGAAGGAGAAAGCTTAATTGTAATACAGTGCCTGACAAATAACAAGTTCTCAACAAATAGGTTGACAAATCACAGATGGATTAAATCAAATTTAAAAATATCAGTGTTCTCTTGGAAAAGACCACTTAAACACCAACAATGCTTAAATACTATCCTATGTTGTGATAACTCCCAAAAAATGTCAAAACCCACAGTAAACACTCTCTTTGCATTAGTAAGGAGGGAAGCTGCAACAAGTAGCTGGCATCCAAATCTCAGGCTTCTTCTGTGCTTGACTTGCCTTGTGATTGAGAGTTTGAAAACCTCAGGAAAGGGAGAGAAATGGTTTATGTAATTTCCATTGGCCTTCACTGCAGCCACATAGGTTGCCATCTAAATCAACTTGCAGTTGGCAGTCTCTGAGACCAGCAGTGGATTGGCTGTATTCAGACGCATGTATCACATTATGACAATGGAATTAAGGGAACAATATACGCCGGTAATCATAATAGACCTTTGCCTTAAAGTCAAGAACACACAACACTCTATTACATCCCTGAAAGTATTTACAAATGACTTCAATTGGAACACATTATTCTTTCTGCAAAATGCAATAAATGCTATTTCATTATGTCTTGTAAGATTTTACAACCTTCAAAAGAGTTAGTGTCCAATGGTTGATTGGTTTTACACTTTTGCTGGCCAACTCATATTTTTTAAGTCTAATAATTTTCAGGGGCAGTGCTGAGATCTCAGAGCATAAAGTATTTTTAAGATAAGAAAAGAAAGATAAAGATCCAAAAGGAACTTTGCCAAAAAACATATATTGTGTATTTCACCAGAGACATCTAGCCAGTGTGACACAAAAGAAAAATGCCCCATATTAGTGTTTTGTTTCAAGACATATGTAATCATGATGTCACATCTAACTCCCCTTTCCCTGATCTTGACATGTTAGCAATGCTCCAGTCAATAAGTTATTGAAAGGCTGTTTCATTACCCCGCATTAGCCTCAGAGATAGCGGAAGATGCTATCCTCTATTTTAATAGGAATATGAGATAGATCCAAAGACATTAATTTGATGGTGAAACATTTCACCTAAGTTCTTCCAACAAAATGAGCAATGCACCATGTCATTACCTGTTGCCTGAAAAAGAGATAAAAAGTCTCCAAAAGGACTCTTCTTCCACTTCAACAGTCTAACTCCCAACAAATTACACTGCTGTGAAAAGAATGACTAATTACGCTTCCACTAGGTACTATAAAGTGTCCAATTATGGATCTAATTAGAAGGGAAGGGCATAAAGTAATGGGCCTTTATTTAGAAATGTTGTTATTCTCAGGACACCCTTTAGAGTGGTTTCTGTGTTTTGTTTTGTGTATTACATCTATTGTACCTTTCTGCAACTTGCTCAGATTTATCTCAATAGGACAACATCTGTCACATCTTGCATAGTGCTTTAATTTGATTGTCCCTGACCCCTTAGGCAAATACAGACAGGTGGAAAACATACTGGCTATTTCACACAACATCTGTAGTCACTTTAGCCAGTCTTTTTTTTTATGGCTTGTCATAGCATGGGGGGTGGGGGCTGCAGAAACTAAACTGCTTCCCTCTCATTGTAGCAGGGAGAGAGAACCAGGTGGAATTCCACCCACTGTTTGCTTGAGCAGCTCTGTAATGCTTAGCATTTACACATGCAGGCCGGGGAGAACAGCTGCCTGGATGCTGGGCCAGTCTTTAAAAGGTGGGGAATAAGGGAGAAAAAGTCAACAATGGACAGGGTTCAATTAAGTCATTATCTTTATTCTGTAAGTCCAAATGAGTTTAATAAATGACTATATACACAAACACACACACTCGTACACACACTCACACACACACTCATGTACACCGTGTCTTTAGCAGCAATTTGATGTGATTAATGAGGCTACTCTGGCACATCTTGAGGACAGCATATTAGTCACAGTTAATGACTCTTGCATAGCCTACTCAAAGAGCAATATATCTTTATTAAATGTTGCTATCATAAAGTTGGAAGAGACTTCGAAATATCCTATGGTCAATGACCGTATTTCCAATATTGGTGAAGGGACATACCCCAAAATAGCTGGGATGGATAGACTTTTTAAAAGTTATTATTATTAAGCAAGATAAAACAAGAGTGCAGATTCTCCAAATGCCCTTCATGGCAGTTCTGGCCTACAATCATTATTTAAAAGCAAGGAAATCTTTCCTTGTAAATGAGCTTTTACTTTAATCCTAGTCAATTTCCTGTTGTGTAGACAACAATAGAAATGCAGAAAAATTGCTGAGCTATCTTACAGATACACTTAATATACTTAATATAAAGGAGATGCTTGTTAAATCATCCTCTTGCCTTCTTTGCTATAAAATTAAGAGTTAATTTTGCTCCTAGGAATTAATCTTCATCTTTTAAAGTGAGTGTTTTATTATTGTTTTTAAATGTTTTTTTTCGGAACCTTCTAATTTAATCTCTCCAAAGTGTAGGAAGAAGGCTACCTCTATCATCTGGGGAAGAAATACCTAGAGTGCTCTTAAAAACTAAGATTCGTGGGCACTTTCATCTATCCAATCAGAATGTCTGTGGTTAAGGCCCAGACTCTGCATTTTAGCACGAATCCTGAAAGATCCCTATTCATATATTTGAGCATCAGCACTCTAGTTTCTCTTTAATTAAATCATCCAGACACCTTTCCTGTAAGACACAGAAAATGCATTAGTAGTATCTTTTCAATTTCATCATATCACCTTTTCTACATCTCTAAGTTTAATGAAAGGTTAAACATGGCCTCTCCAATCTATTTATGTCCCCTACAACTGTTCCTCAATTGTTCATCAACCGTTTTTCTAAGAGTACTTCACCTTTTTCTCGTATGTTCTCCTAATTTGACTGTAAGATGATTCCTATTAGTCTTTTCTTTTTCCCCAGACTCCATATTTTCTATATTTCTTATTTCCTTGCCTTTACTTACACCTTTTATACTTTTGAAATGGCTGTTTCCCTCTCTCCTTTGCGTATTTTAGCTACCTGGCCAGTCTAAGTTTTATACTTGCAGGTAGTCAGACTCAAAACAGCTGAACCGTAACTCATCAAACGCTTTTGTAAGTCAGTTTTCTCTCCATTCCTTTTTCACTGTAAAATCAACTGTCAATTACAAAGTCTCATCTTCCAAATTTGAGGTTATTGGAACTTTCTCTCATCATCTAAAGAATTATCAGAAGTGATTGCTTTTTCCCATCAAAGTTTGAGTGGGTGATATGCACTCCCTGACTTGGTTGGGAATTTGGCAATCTATCTAACTGATACTCTTTAAATACATTATCATCAACATTCATGTGGTGGGATTAGGGGGCAACTCATCTCAAATTATTAAAAAAGTGTATGCAGAAAAAGATTCACCTACTAATTCCCTTTCACTGCCCAAAGCAGCATCAGTATTGTGCAAAATGAAATGGGCAGTGTGCTGCTACATAAATTTTCTCCTGTTACTTTCTAAAATAGATACTTCTTAGAAATTTTCCTGAAGAATTTAAAATATAGAAGATGATAAAACGAATTCTTTGTTTCTGGTACATCCTATTCTATTTGTTTGAAGAAATTTAGCCAATGGTGATCACCAAATTTAAGCAGCTGTATCACATATATGTTACAACACATATATGTGAGAGCCCTTCAGCCCATTCTTGTGTCTCCTCAAGTAAGTGTAAAAGTTTTTTTTTTTTAATTTGCATAAAATACTGTATAATTGATAGGGCTAAATCAATTTACATTCTGTTAATTCAGGGCGTTTTTATGGAGTGGCATCTTTGGAGAACATAGTATCTAAATTGTTTGCTTCTGACTGCCTTACCTTCCTAGAAACCACTTTCCATCTAATCATAGGATCTCAATTATCTTCTTTCAAACTGCTTCTTTATCTGGACTTTATGTACAACAAATCCCTCTTTTCATTTTGCTGCTTAAAGTTAAACATCTGTTTCATTTTTGCTCAAAACATGTGTTATTTTCAGCACCTAACTATTATTTGTATTTCTGTCTCTGTTGAAATGTCAACAAATATTTATTGAGCTAATTATTAAGAATTTGGCCTTTTGAATTCAGAAGCAACTAGGATGAGATTTCATCCTATCACTTCAAAGCAGGTTGACCTTGCAATCATAATTCAATCATTGCAAAATTCATGTTTTTTCAGCTGTGGCTTAGAAATAAAGATGAGTCTTATCTGATCACTTCTAGATAAGAGGATTAACTGATATAACATATTTTCTCAATTATTTGCAAAATTACTCGTACAAAAAAAGCTGAGTAATTATTGGCTCTTTATTAGTAATAGTAATGATTGGGTAGTGGTAGTAGGGTTATCACAGTCAAGTGCAAAGCATTATTCTGGATGCAGGAAATACAGTGGAAAATACAGGAATGATGTTATCTCTCCTCTCATGTACTCTACAGATTAGAGAAGAAAATGAAAATTAATCCGATATTTAGAATAAAGATTGTACTAGACTATTACACAGCAAGGGAGCCAAAAGTTTTGATATCTCAAGAGGGCTCCTTGATAGAATGGGGCTATGAGATAAAGAAATATAAAAGGAAGTCAGGATAATTGTGGGGGTGAGGGAGAGAATGAATGATGCTCAGGCTGGAGGATTATGAGGGTCTAGAAGCAGAGGCAAATTCAAGGAAAGAAAACAGTCCTGCATCTCTAAAGTGTAACAAGCTGAAAAAAAAAAAAGGAAATTATCAAGAGGCTAATTCAGAGTTAGATAGGATTCAGATCATGTGGGGTTCTTTAGGCTTTATGAAATACTCTTTATCCTAAAATCGTTACAGAAAGATGTTAATCAACAAAGTACCTTGACTGAATTTTTATTTTTGCATATTGTATGTTTCTAGAAGGGCTTCCCTAAAAGATAATTACAAACCAGGGAGTTAAAGACTACAGAAAGGTATTCTTACAGTTTTGGAAGCCAGAAGTCTGAAATCAAAGTCTTGGAAGGCAGAGCCATGCTCTCAAAGCTCTAGGTGAAGATCTTTGCTTGCCTCTCCCTAGCCTCTGTTGATTGCTGGCAACCTTCAGTTATTACTTGGCTTATATGTGCATCCAATTTCTGCCTCCATCATTACATGACATTCTCAATATTGGTCTCTCTATCTACATTTCCCACTTCCTAGGAAGATATCAGTCATTGAGTTAGGGCCCACTCTAATCTAGCACGACCTCCTATTAACTAGATTGTTTTCTTTTTTTCTTTTTTACAGAAAGATGGAATCCAGGAAAGGAAAGCAGCTTCCATACTGAGTGGAAGGGACTAGAGAGAGAGATGGAGTTTAGGAAGGGAAGACAGGCTTCCACGAGAGAGTGTGGAAGGGGACTCCAGAGGAGAAATCAAGGAGAGAGAAAGATGGCTCCCACGAAGGGAGTGTTAGTGGAAGGGGACCCAAACGTGGAGTCCGCACTTGATTATTTTCAAGTAAGCTCACATGCACAGGTATTGGGTGTCAGTACTTAAACATACCTTTTTAAGGGATGTAATTCAACCCACAACACTTATTATTAGGGTTCTGTTTTGGAGACTTGATTTAAGAGAATAATTAGAAGCAGAGGGGAGAGTTAGAAGGAGTTAGCAGAAATACAAACAAATAAGAACAGTGGCCTGAATAAGCATTGAGTTAATGGGGAAAGGCGTTTTTCAATTCAAAAATTGAATTCTGGAGGTAGAATGAGCAAGAGATGTTGGGAGAGGGGTGAGGGAGAGGAAGTCAATGATGATTCATAATTTCTTGTCTGGGCAAGTAGAGGAATGGTACACTGAAAAGGGCAATAGTGAAGAGAAGCTGGTATAGGATATAATTGAAAGAGCCATCATTCTATTAATTCAGACCCTTTTCTCTATCTGTTAGGTACTAGGCTGCAGATACAGAAGTGACTCAGACAGTTAAAGGCCTGGCCTCATGCAACTTGTGGATCTTGTTAGTCACATAGGAGTTGATTTCTGCTTTTATAGGAATTTCATAACATCTTAGAAGGTAAAGCAAGTATCTACTGCAGTTATCAATGTTTTATAAAATTGCTGCTGCATCTGCTTATCTGTTCATTTCCAGGCTCTTAATAGGATCCCTATCTCTTGAACACTTTCCTGAGCAAAGATTTGTGTAATCTCTTGGTGCGGTAATTTTCTATTTCTAATTTAGCTGCCTATAAAATCAACCTTTGTATCACCTGACATGTACTATCTGTATTTCCCTTCTTTTTTGCTGTCTACGTAGGTTTTTAACTCTACTTGATCCATTCTTTTCAACTGACTTCCTCATCTTTCCTGCTAGCTAGTTTGTTTCGATAAATGTCTGCCTTGGTCCGTGCATGTGTCCAGTCTTTTACTTCTAGCCATGTGATCTTGTCTCTGCCATTAGGTTCCTGGGCACACTTCAGTTTGTGCCATTATTTGTTGCTTCTGAAGTGTCCACTTCATGGTAGTAAAGCAACAATTCATTTAAAAATACATCCTTCAAAGCTATATTTATGTAGTCAGAGTTCATATAATGCTAGCAAATTAAAATAACTGTTAGTTTTTCATTATTCGTATGGCTGCCATTACAAACTACCAAAAACTAGGTGATTTAGGACAACAGAAATGTATTCTCACAGTTCTAGTGGCTAGAAGTTCAAAGCAAGGTGTTGACAGAGCCATGCTTCTACTGAAGCCTGTAACAGAAAGTCCTTATTTGCCTCTTCCAGCTTCTGGTATCCTCAGATTATCCTGGTTTGTGTCCAATATTCACATGGCGTTCTTCCTATGTCTCTTTGGGTAGACTCCCTCTATACATGTCTGTGTCCAAATTTTTCTTTTCTTTCTTTCCTTTTTTTTTTTTTAAATAAAAACACCTGTTATGTTGGATTAGGATCTATTCTAATAACCTCATCTTCACTTGATTACACCTACAAAGACCCTGTTTTCAAAAGGGATCACATTCTGTGTTTCTGGAGGTTGGGACTTCCCCACATCTTTTTCAGAAGGATGCAATTCAATCCATAACATCACTTCTGCAATTATTGTAAAATATTAAAATTTCTAAAATGTTACCAGTGAGGCTGAGTTTTAGAAAGTAAACAGTATTTCCACTAACCAAAAGTAGTAACATGGGCTTGATTTCCAATATTAGGTCAAGCACCTAGAGTCAGTCAACAGTGTAATATGTTTTAAATAAGGAAGTAAAGAAAACTAGTGAACTTATTGTTTCTTATTAAGAAATAATGCAAATTTGATTTGTGATTCATTATTCAAATATCAGTGAAACCAGAATACTGCAACAAGATTTTCCAATGTCATTTGGTTGAAATTAAACATAGAAACTATGATAGAGAAAAATATTAGATCTGAAATAGGTATGAGAATTTTCAATAACACCTTGCACTTCAGAGAATTAACATCATGAGCTGCTTTTCCACGAGAAACATGTTTATATCTAATATAACACATTAGGAAAGAATGCGCAGGTCCTATATTCATCACATTCCCGCCCCCCACACACAAATAATGCAGTGGTACTTGTACATTATTCCACATTTTTTTTTACATTAAAGCTTCATTGCTGAAAGCCAGAAAAGGGAAACAATAATTTGAAATTGGAAAAAGAAATTTATAATTATATTTAACACATGTATGCCTACTAATAGATCAGAAAAAACAGTCTCACTTTTGAATGTGGAAGGTTTGTAGAACAAGGAGGGAAGTAATTGAGTTTTAGATATCTATTTGGACATGCAAATAATGAACAATAGAATCATTGGGAAATAATTTAAGAAATTGGAGTAGCAAGTTATAAGAGATTAAAAATCTAAATAAATAAGATTTTCATTTTTCTTGTATTGCATTAAACTTATACTGTATTGATTTTTTTTACATATGAGAAAAGGATAGAGAAATTGAAAATAAAAATATTAATGACAATTTTATCAGCTAATAATCCAGTATTACTTCATATAAAATAAACAACTCTGAGAGATGGTCAGTAGTAGATAGTTAACAGGGCCAAAATTTTTTGACATCATTGAAACATATATTGAGGATTATCTGAAGAATGATGATAGATGAAAAAAATCAAAATATTTCATGAAAATAATTAATTAGAGATAAGATGGATGAGGAAGTATTACTGTCCTTGCACCTTGAAATAAAAAGAAAGTTTATAAGCAAAATACACAATCCTCAAAACATAGACTTTAGGAAAATTTATTACTGAAAAATTAAATATTGCCTGAGAGCAAATTGATTTGATATTATTAGAAATAGTGTTGCATATCAGGAACAAATGAAAAAGAGAGAAGGGAATAAAAATTTCATAAGTATCTACTAGGTGAGGCACTTTACATATGTTATCCAACTGAATTTTTATTTAAAAACCTCCATAAAGTATTATTCCCATTTGATATGTAAGGCAATTAAGGCAAAGAACACATAAGTAGCCAGTCCATGGGTATAACTAGTGAGTGTGGAATCATTATTTATGTATTTTTTTTTTAAAGTCCAAGCCTTTCTCACACCAACATAAGGAATTCCCAAGGAAAAAAAAATTCTAAAATTGATAGATAACAGTCACATTTCGTATTCAATTGAATTTCTGAAGGCCTAGTGGCTTTTGACAACAGTTCCCCAAGGCAGCCTTTATTTATTTCAGAAAATTCTGGTCCATGTCTTTGGAATAAGGTAGAGAAAATTAACTTAGCAAATTAGTGGAATAATACACTTTACCTGACGATGTTCCTGAGAAAGAACAATTAGGTAATATCAACATCTTCATTTTCACATATTATTGAAATGACAAGTCCACAACTAAGACCATAATTCTGATTCTGGGCTCAAGGCCCTGCATTTGTTCCTGCTGAGCGGGACTGAGGATGGCTCACAGACTTTTCAGAGACGCTGTCCAGCGTTAAGGTGCTAAACCCATTCCAGCCTGGTTCCTCCCATACATTCCAGCTTTCTTTCTGTGGCTACTTCATTAACCTCAGATTCCCATAATTTAAGTAGTTCCTCTGAGTCTCATGTCTGTATTCTTTCTTTTTTCCTTATTTGGATTTGCTTTTTTTCCCCTATGATATTAGTCCCTGAACTTAGGCGGCCCCTGCTCTATTCAAAAGGTTAAGTGGAAACACTTTGGGGAAAGCACTTTAAAGGGAAATGACCTTATTTATACTCAAATGATTCCAGTGAAAATTTCTATGGTTTTTTAATTTTGTATATGTCAAATGCAAATTTATTGGAATAAAGTCAATAAGCAAAGAAATAAAAATAAAGAAGTTATAGCTAACACATTAACTATGATTAAATGGTTATTCCAATGCTGTGAAACTATAAGTTCATGAGAAACCTTTTAAGACAATTTAACTTAAAGCCTAAAGGATCAAGGTATGTAGCAATACAGGTGAAAAAGCTTTCTCTAGAATTAATGGCAAATTTTTTGTCATCGTTCAAATAATGTAAGCACTTACATGATTTTGTATCATATTTTTACATATAAAATTAGTATGATGGCCAGTCTGTAAGATGTTCCCTAAAGATCACTTTTTTTTTTCCTGAGGATTCATACCCATCTACTCCTACCCATGAATCAGAGCTGACTTGGGTTCTCAATAGAATAATGCAGAAGTATGACATATAACTTTCAAGACTAGGTTACAAGAAGCCTTATAGCTTCTTCCTCGGCTTATTATATTGCAGAGTCTGGGAAAAGCCAGCTGCCATGCCATGAGAACACCAAAATATCCCACATAGAGAGGAATAAACTTGGCAGTGTTGAGATGAAAATACCTTTGAAATGAATCTGCCAGTCCCAGACAAGCCTTCCAGATGACTCAGCTCTGGCTAGTATCAGACTGCCACCTCACAGACCCTGCTCTGTTTCTGAATTTCTGATCTCCAAAAAAAGTATTAGAGACAATAAATAATTACTGTATGTTAAAGTCACTAAATTTTGGGTGATTTGTTATGCAGCAATAGATAATACAATTAGATAAAGTGATTCATCAACCAAACAAAAAGAGAAACATTCAGTTTGTTGCTTTTCCCAAAAGCAAGGTTTTAAATAATCTACAATGGTTTCCTCTAAGGAAAATATTTGAGATTACTATGCATAGTGGCTAACAATTATCAGTAATCAATGGGGAATGGAACAGAGACACAGTGGCATTCTGGAAAATCCTTTTCAAACGTCCATAGTTGGAATAGTGTTTTAGATTATCATATAAAAGTCATAAAGCAATAAAGTTAAATTCATTCATATGTTTATCTAATTAGCAAACATTAGCTGAGTACAGGATGTGCTGGCCACTTGTGCTTAGGTACTAGAGATGAAGTAGCAAATAATACAGCTTTCTCTGTGAAGTTCACAATCAATGTATCAATACATTTTAATGTGGAATTAAAATTAAACAGGGCCTTTTATTTGCATCTTATGTAACACATAAAAACTATGTTTTCTTTAGTTTTATATTAGTGAAAAGTTTCCTCTCAATTCCATCGTTCTGATGGGGGCCAACTGGTTTCTTAGTATTGCTGAGAGAAGAAAGAAAGTAACAATTATAAAATTGGTCGGTTATTTAGAGAAATTATGGAGTTATGATTGGGCTTCTTTGTTCATTCATTCATTTATCCTGGAATCATTTATCAAATATCATTTATGTATCTTCAAGCCCTGAAGTATATTTTTATATTACAGAATATAGAAATGACAAAATACTGACAACTTTTTGTCACCAAAAATTTTAAAACATATTTACTATGCTCTATTTTTAAAATCTGTGACACATAAAATAATTCAGTGTTTTTATTGAAAATTTAAAAAGTAATTTAAAACATTTCAGCATGTGGTTGATAGGTACAGCAAACCACCATGTACCACGTACACCTATGTAACAAACCTGCACATTCTGCACATAACTTAAAGTAAAATTGAAAAAAAAAAAGCTTCAGCATTTAAAGAGATCACAGGAGAAATCAGATGCTATAATGTTGTTTTGTTTTAAAATGTATATTTATTTGAGAAGGACAGTAGAAGTATTTGAGGGGTTAATATTCTACTTTTTGTAAAGGAGTAATTGGAAAAAAGATACTAAGAAGCCTGGAATATAGTAGTCAGTGATAATGCATTTTATAGTAATTATATTTTGGCTTTACAAATAGGTAGCCAATATTTACCTCTTAATTAAAAAGTAATGCATAAATTACTATTATAGAATTCTGGTTGTTCTTTAGAAAGATATATTCATATACATATATGTATATATGCCTTGCGGGTTGTGCTGTGTGTTTGAATACAGATGTCTTTCAAGCATGAATTATATTCTCTGAAAAAAGCTCTCATTAGAAGAGAAATTATTTCTAAAAAGCTTTTTTTTTCTCCTTAACACTCATCCAACTTAATTTGAAACAATTCAAACCCAAACTGAAGAATAATTTAGAGTTCACTTTCAGGCTTATAATTAATTAACAATTTCAATAAAGAAGTGGTTTATTAGGTGTCTCACTCAAGTGCTTTAGGCTAATACCAGAAAGAAAAAAGTTAAATCATAGTAAAAATGGAACAAAATTTCAAAAAATTCTGTTTAATGTATGTCTTTGCTTTCCTAGGAACCCTGAAATTGTTACTTTTCAGCACAGTGAACTTAATGACATGCTTTTTCTTTCCCTGGTGACTTCCTATAGCTTAATTAGCTGATTCAGGTCAACTACCTGGTTCATCAGTTTTCGAACATCTGAGACTTAGTCTTAAATTCCCTTTTGAGAAATGAATTCTCATCACAAGGGCCTCGTGGGTGTGTATGTGTGGGAAAATAATTTTGAGCAATTAGGAATTAATGATGACCTTGCAGGGGATGGAAGAGGACATAATCATAAAAGTTGAACATACATCACTGGGAATGAGTAATGCACTACCATTAGCATAATTGGCTGGCATTAAAACGGACATACCTACAATTATTAAGGTTTAGAAGCTTTAAGGAAATCAGGAGGTACTGGAAGGTGCAACCTGAGATATTACTCTTAGAAATCCCATCAGTGATAATTTGGAATTATATATAAATGAAGTTGTTTGATCAGAATCTGGAGAATAATTCTAATGGAACAAAAATAGAAAAAATACACCACAAATGAAAATCATGTAATATTGCTGTATGTCAGACGCTTACTATTAAGATTAGGAATGTAGGTCTTGGGCTATGTGTTTAGACAACACCAGACAGCACCTTTTAACTGTGCTCTTAGAAAAATTGTTCTTAAAGGTGAGTATAGGTCAGGCTCAGTGGCTGACGCCTGTAATCCCAGCACTTTGGGAGGCCAAGGAGGGGAGATCACCAGAGGTCAGGAGTTGGAGACTAGCCTGGTCAACATGGCAAAATCCCCATCTCTACTAAAAGTACAAAAATTAGCCAGGTGTGGTGGTGAGTGCCTGTATTCACAGCTACTCAGGAGGTTGAGGCAGGAGAATCGCTTGAATCTGGGAGGCAGAGGTTGCAGAGAACCAAGAGCACTCCACTGCACTCCATCCTGGGTGAAAACCAGTGAGACCCTGTCAAAACAAAACAAAACAAAACAAAGTGAGTATAACATTTAGTACTTCATAGGCTTATTATAAGTAATGAATGAATTACTAACAGTACCTATATGTCTTACTTATCTGTTGCAGGTAACAAGCCAAACTTAAGGTCTTTGAATAGTATTTTATTGTTTCTCATAGTTATAGGCATTGACCGGGCTTGGCTGGGAAGCTCTCTTCTGAAGCTGTAATCAGATGTTGTCTGAGACTACTGTTACTTAAATGCTCAAATTGGCTGAATGTCCAAGGTGGCTCACTGACATAGTTGGCATGTAATGCTGGTTGTCTTGTGGGCATTCAGCCTGTGGCTTGGGCAGGATCAGCTACATAATTTACAGATCCTAGTGCAAAATGAAAGTATGGAGCTTCTTGTTAAAATTATTAAGAATTTCAAGATAGTACCAGCACGGGTTGCATGCTCATGAATCTGGCTCTGAGCTTGGGCTTCTCATAGTAAAATGGCTGGTTCTAAGAAGCGTTCCAAAACCAAGCATTCCAAAAGGCCCAAATAGAAGTTCTAAGGCTTTTCATAACCTAGGAGGTCCAAATTCTAATTATCAAAAGGAAATCACAAAGCCAACTCAGGTTCAAGAGAGGGAAATTAGACTCTATCTCTTAATAGACAGCATGCTTGTATTGGGAAAGAAATAATTGATGGCAGCCATAGTTGGAAATTACTACATGACCTTGAGGTTTTATTATAATTATTAAGGGAGATAGCCCATATTAGTTAGTTAGCAGAGTGCCTGTACTGTAAAAATGCTTGTGTAACTGTTATCATCATCTCAGATTATAAATTTGGAAAAGAACCTATGAGCCACGACTTTGTAGATCTGCTATCTATCTGCCTGAGTTAAATACATGCTATCAGATTTTATTTTTACTCTTCTATGAAATGTCTTGCACAAATAGTTTTTAAAACACGAATATTTATTGCGGTTAAATCTTGTAATGACCAAAGCACATTCCTAAGTTAATTATTAATTAGCTTAATGTTTCTCAATGACAATAGGCTTTCTCTTTTACCTAAAGGTATTCTTCAGAAATGGATAGTTTAGCTTTGATTTTTCTGCCTATTAAATAACCACCTGTAGTCTTTTCTTGCTGTGTTTATCACAGATGAGTTCAGAACAACAAAAAAAGAAAATAAATTGCTTTACGATAGCAACTTCTCTTTATACTTTGCCATAAAGTGTCACATTCTTTGAATGCCTCTTAGCTAGTGTGTAACTTGGGATTCCAGGTTATAAAAGCTTTTTATAATCTTTAGTCATTTAACACTACCTACATCTTATTTGATGGCTTTTCTTTTCAGTGTGTGCCAAAAGCAATATAACTTTTAAATTAGGAAGCAAACATCCTTTTAAAAATAAGACACTGTTTCTGACATGCAAATTTTGTTTATAGGCACCAAGAATTTCTGGAAAACTTTGTGTGTAAAGATAATTAAAAGTGAAAAGTAATGCCAAATGATCATCCAGGACAAAACAGAACAGTTTATTTTGTTGTGGTAAAGACAAAGGAGGATGGTGAATTATAAACTATGTTTATTCTATTGTGCAAGGCTTTTGAAATGTACTGAAAACATTTTTTGAGTCAGTAGTACACAAATAATGTCAACCTGCATTGAAGGAGGCCATAGAGCTGAACCCAAGTAAATCTATGATTCAATTTTGAAGAGTTTATATTTTTTATGACTTGCTAAGCATTGTAGGCCTTTATATTAAATTCACAAGAGTTTACTCTCTGAACTTTGGCCCTTTCCTTATTTGCCCTCAATTTATGCATTTATATATTTATTTCTTTTAACATCTCATTTCAAAGATAACTTATATACCATAGGTATCAACTACGTTAACTTTTTAAAAATTTCAACTTTAAAATTAAATTCAGGAAGTATGTATGCAGGATTGTTACATGTGTATACTGAGTGATGCTGAAGCTTAAGGTATAATTGATCCTCTCACACAGGTAGTGAGCATACTATCCAACAGTTTTTCAACCCTTGATCCCTTCTGTCCCTCTCTCATCCAGTAGTTTCTAGTGTCTGTTGCTGCCATCTTTACGTGTACCCAATGTTTAGCTTCTGCTTTCAAGTGAGAACATGTGGTATTTGGTTTTCTGTTTCTGCATTAATTTGCTTAGGATAATGGCCTCCAGCTGTATCCAATGTTGCTGTAAAGGACGTGGTTTCATTCCATTTTATGGCTGTGTAGTATTCCACATGTACCACATTTTCTTTATCCAGTCCACTATTGATGTCACCTAGGTTGCTGTCTTTGCTATTGTGAATACTGCTGTGATGAATATGTGAGTCCACACATCCTTTTGGTAGAAAGTTTGTTTTCTTTTGGATATATACCCAGTAATGGGATTGCTGGGTCAAATGGTAGTTCTGTTTTAAGTTCTTTGAGAAATCTCCAAACTGCTTTCTATGATGGATGAACTAATTTACATTCCCATCAACAATGTGTAAATGTTCCTTTTTCTCTGCAGCCTCACCAGTATATTATTGTTTTTGACTTACCAATAACAACCATTCTGCCTGGTGTGAGATGGTATCTCTTTGTAGTTTTAATTTGCATTTCTTTGATGATTATAATGTGGAAAATTTTTTCATGTTTGTTGGCCACTTGATGACTTCTGAGAAGTGTCTTTTCATGTCTTTTGCCCACTTTTTAGTGGGGCTACTTGTTTTTTTCTTGTGGAATTGCTTAAATTCTTTATGAATTCTAGAGATCAGACCCTTGTCAGATGCATTGCGTGTAAATATTTTCTCCTATTCTGTAGGCTGTCTCTTAATCCGTTGATACTTTCTTTTGCTGTGCACAAGCTCATTAGTTTAATTAGGTTACAACTGTCGATTTTTGTTTTGTTGCAATTGCTTTCGAGGACTTAGTCTTACATTCTTTCCCAAGGCCAATGTTTGGAATGGTGTTTCCTAGGTTTTCTTCTAGAATTCTTATAGTTTGAGGTCTTATATTGAAATCTTTAATTCATCTTGAGTTAATTTTTGTATATGGTAAAAGGTAGGTGTCCAGTTTCATTCTTCTGCATATGGCTAGCCAGCTATCGCAGCACCATTTATTGAACACAGAGTTCTTTCTCCCCTGCTTATTTTTGCTGACTTTATCAAAGATCAGAAGGCTGTAGGTGTGAAGCTTTATTTCTGGGGTTTCTATTCTGTTCCATTGATCTATGTGTCTGCTTTTGTACTAGTACTATGCATTTTGGTTGTGGTTATCTTTATAGTACAGTTTGACGTTGGGTAGTGTGATGCTTCCCTGGCTTTGCTCCTTTTACTTAGCATTGTTTTGGGTGTTGGACTCTTTTTTCATGCCATATAAATTTTAGAATATAGATTTTTCTA
Source organism: Cacajao melanocephalus (assembly GCA_963573385.1). Taxonomy (NCBI): domain Eukaryota; kingdom Metazoa; phylum Chordata; class Mammalia; order Primates; family Pitheciidae; genus Cacajao; species Cacajao melanocephalus. The sequence goes on from CAUYLG010007202.1 coordinate 21,272, forward strand.
ATTCTGTGCAAAATGACATTGTTAGCTTGATAGAAATAGTATTAAATCTGTAGATTGCTTTGGGTACTATGGCTATTTTGACAACATTGATTATTCCAATTTATAAGCATAGGATGTTTTTTCATCTGTGTCATCTGTGATTTCTTCTAGCAGTGTTTTTTAGTTCTTCTTGTAGAGATTGTTTGCAAACTTGGTTGAATGTATTCATAGGTATTTCATTTTTTGGCTATTGTAAATGGGATTGTGTTCTTGATTTGGCTCTCAGCTTGGACATTATTGGTGTATATAAATGTTATTGATTTTTATGCATGGATTTTGTATCCTAAAACTTCACTAAATTTTTTATCAGCCCCAGGAGCCTTTGGTTTCTGGATTCTAGGTATAGAATCTATGTGATTCTATATGATTCTAGGTATAGAATCATATTATCAGTGAAGAGTGATCGTTTGACTTCTTCTTTTCTTATTTGGTTGCCTTTTATTTCCTTTATTTGCTTGATTTCTCTGGCTAGGACTTCCAGTGCTATGTGAAATAGGGGCAGTGAGAGAGGATATCCTTGTCCTTTATCAGTTCTTTAGGGGAATGCTTTCAGCTTTTGCCTGTTTAGTATGATGTTGGCTATGGGTTTGTCATAAATTATTTTGAGGTAATTAAGTTTTTTATGAGAGTGTTTTACATATATCTATATATAAATTACATATATTGTAAACTCACATAGGTGTGAATTTTGGAACACATCTTTGTATCCAGCACCCAGAAGTTATTCATCTGACTCTTTCATGTGACTAACCCAGAGTTTTCCCACCAAAGATAATCACTCTCCTAACTTCTGACTACATATATTAGATTTCCTTGTTTGTATATTTTATATAAATTAAATAAAATAGCATAGGATCTTTTGTGTGTGGCATCTTTTGCTCAAATTCATGTTTGTGAGATTTATCCACATTGTTGCATGTTGTACTATAATCTATTCTCATTGCTCCATAATATTCCATTCTGTGATTACGCTTCAAGTTATTTATCTATTCTATCATTGTTAAGCAGCTGGGTTGTTTCTGGATTGGAGCTTTTGTAAAGAGTGCAACTATAAACATTCTCATACGTATCTTTTAGTGAATATCACAACATAATTCTATCAGAAGAACTACTAGGTCATGTATCTATGTGTATATACGTAATATATATACACACATGAATACACACATATATGGTTACATATATAAACATATATATATGTTTATACACATATGCAAGTGTATGTTTATACATACACATATCTATGTTTAGCTTTAATAGATACTAACAGCTTTTTAAGTGGCTGTGCCTTGAGCACCCTCACTAGTGATGTACTAGAATTCTAGTGGCTCCACATTTTTGTAATTTTGGCATTTTTATCTTTCATCTTAGTCATTCCATCAGAGGGTAGCCATAAAGATTAATAAGGTTAAGTGACATTACCTATGTTTATTGGTCATTTGCTTTAATTGCTTTTGTAAAATGTGTTCACATGTTCAAGTTATTTGCTTTTTCGTGCTTTGTGTGATGTAGGCCCAGTGGGCCATACATAACTTACTAAAGAGATAATCCATTCTCCACCATAACACAGTGCCAACTTTGTCATGAAATTGGTCACTGTTATTTTTAAGTCTATCTCTGTATCCTCTATTCTGTTTAACTATTTTTGTACCAAATCCAATTTGTCTTAAACAACCAAAACACCATTTCCATGACAATAACTTGAGTAACTAAGATTCTTTAAAAAGGAGCAAAAAAAAATTATAATTTTTTCTTTGTAAAAATAATACATTCTAGGATAGTAAGTATAAATTCAAATCTAACATATTGAATAATAAAAATGTCCAGCACTTTTTATTTATATATGAAACATATACTCCACTGCATGAAAGATGAATAATGTAACAACATGGCATCTATTTAATAATGTCCACTCAACAACTAGAGTGTACTAAACACCAGTATTAAATATGGTGTTTTTAAGACATACCTTTTGTTTTCAGCATGTCTATAGAGGGAGATAGGCATATAAAGAGATCAAGCACATTATGAGGTGATCTACTGTTTCTGTAAAATACTCATCTAATATTCTTGGGTTTGATGGGGATGAAGACGTGAGCTGAAATAAAACTTGAAGGAAAAAGCTCAATGGCAGCTCTCAGAAGACTAGATGGAAGCCTTAAAAACTGAGATGGATTCATCCAGTTGACTGTCTTCTAGAACAATAAAATTATGAAACAACGGGGGAAAAAAAGTGAAGATATTGAGGAAAGTGTACTATAATGGGCTCTAAGCTAGTTAGTACAGGAAGTGAGCAGAAGAAACTGCTGATGGGAATAAAATAGAGGAGCCAAGGAATTGGAAATCCCTATGACAAAAAGGAAAGGTGCAATGGGAGATTAAAGATAAAGAGATAAAGATAAAGATAAATGCTCTAACAGAGCAGAAAAGATAGGAGGACGTGATTGGAGAGCGGGGTTCTTTAAATGCAAATTGTGTCTGAATGACTTATCTAAGATACTGATGTAAGAGTGAAATATTTCAGAAGAAATGAGGTCAAAATCACTAAAAATGAGGAAAATTAATTGAAGAATTATGTTACCAGTTGGGTCTTACTGATGCATGTTGAAGTAACTCAGGACCGTGGCAGAACATGAAGTAAAAGGAAACGTAGTGATTCTGGTATTAAGGTCTTCAGTGAATGAAAAGGAGAGCAGTGATTGTTATTCAATAGCTGAGGAGATGAAGATGGTGTTATTACCAGGCATAATTATTTTCAGTGTCTCAGTGACTGAGAATTGGCCTGGAAGTGCATCTGAGAAGCAAGAATGGTGATTTCCTCATCCCAAAACCCTGGAATGAGTGTATTCTGTGGTAATGAGCATCTTCCAGTTAATAGGGCTACAGAGGAGATAGAGTCCTCAGGGAAAGCCAAGTTTCTGTTAGGCAGGAATGCAATGGAAAGATATTGAGGGTGACTGGGATTCCTGCAGGTATAGTTAAAAGCTTTAGAAGAAAAGAGAGCAGTAGGAGCTAGAGTCACGTCAGGGAAGGACATACAGTACAGCAGAAGAGAGTTTAAGAAAAGAGCAGATAGATGAAGAGGAAGGTATTTGTGAGGCATTATGGAATGAACAGACTTAAAGAATTTCAAAACAGACCCAGAAATCCCTTGGAAGATGTGTTCTGATAGATATTCTTGGGACTGGTTGTCTCTTCTATAGATATTTCAAGTGTACCGAACAGAATTTTTGATGGAAAAATGCATGAACTAATGTCAGAAATTGTTATTTTCTGTATTTAAAAATCTAGGATTTAATTAGAAAAGTAGATGGAATGGAAGAAAAGAAACTGATGGCAGGAAAATCGGTTCAAATAATTAGTAGCAACAATCTAAGTAAGAGAAAAAAAAAGGTGACAGCAATTAGGATTGAAAGTGGAGGCCAGATTTTATACACCCTTCAGAAGTAGAAACAAGATTTGTTCTTGGATATGGATATAGGATTGGATATGAGTGGTTATAGAGAAGTTGTAGTTGAGGTTTACCTACTTCCCACATTAGAAGTCTGAGTGGATGCCTGGCAAGTTGATTAACCAAAGATAATAGAGGAGTTAATGCATATTTAGGCTGAATATTTTGGCTGTCTATTCTTTATGCCTCCCAAAATCCATTATCTTTTTTTTTTGAGACTGAGTCTTGCCATGTGACCCAAGCTGGAGTGCAGTGGCACAATCTCAGCTCACTGTAACCTCCACGTCCTGCGTTCAAGCGATTCTCCTGCCTCAGCCTCCTGAGTAGCTAAGACTACAGGCACCTGCCACCACGCCTGGCTAATTTTTGTATTTTTGTATCAGTTTTGTATTTTTGTATCAGTTTTGTATTTTTCTATTTTTGTATTTTTGTATCAGTAAAGACTGAGTTTCACCATATTGGCCAAGCTGATCTGGAACTCCTGACCATATGATCCTCCTGCCTCAGCCCCCAAAATGCTGAAATTACAGGCATGAGCCACCACACCCTGCCCCATTATCTTATATGAAAACAATTCCATGTATCCATTGGAGATGGATCCTGCCTCCTGTCTACAGTCCATGTTTTAAATGTAGCTGACTCTGTTGCCGGTACCATAGATGGCAAATCACAGTATGGGATATTCTTGGCATATATTGATACATTGGAAGGAGAGGATCTCTCTTTGGGTTTGGACTTGCTGAGAAGAAATGATGTAATTCTGAAGCTGCTGAGTACACTACAGAATGGAGGAGCCAGAACAGAAGACAGCTGAGCTCCGAGATGAAAAACTAGATTATGATGACATTTTCTGGGAGCCTCTTAATGCAATCATTACTGAAACTAATGAGTTCCTTGGAATTTTCTGATACACAGCCAAAACTTTTATTCTCTGTTCTCTCCTTTTCTCCTCTCCTCTTAAATTTGTCATTGTGCAATTTTAACAATATAACAGCTTTGACTATATAGTTGAGAAGGAAGTATGGCGCAGATTCTTTTTCATTGGAAATATTAAATTCTAGGTACCTGTACTAAAATCTGATAAAGATGGCTAGTGGGCAATTAAAAATAGAGTCTAAAGCTCAGAAGAAAAGTCAGGGTCAGAGATAAAAGTAAAGTGTATATAAGAGGTTTTTGAAGTCAGGGATTCAGCAAATTCATTCAGCATGAACAAAGAGAGCAAGACTCAAGGATATGATCTCAGTCCAAAGACAGGGTCACAGAAAAGGCTGGCATTTAGAGGCCGGGGCACTGAGCAGGCAATAAGGGCAGAAGGAGTAGTAAGAGAGGCCAGCAGCTGAGAAAACTCATCATAACCGTTTGGGTGGGAAGGAAGTTTCTAAGGCCAAAGCACCTTTGAAATTTAGAAAAGTGCAATCAAAGCGTCCTAGACAAACTGTTTCTGTTTAGGGACAACACAAGGAGCCATCCTAGAATGTAACCCAACTCAGCACTCTGCTTAGTTCAGCTAACTTTTGTTTTTATTTTTGTTTTGTAACAAGACTTTCTCCGTGTGAAGGAAGCAATGTGTAGATTTGTGCTCTGGCACAGATTTCTTATCTCAGACCCAGTAACAGTTTGCTGATCATACCTTGAGCAGCATTGATCTAGATCAAACTTTTCTCTATTGGTGATTATTCTGCAATATTATCAGATCAGTTCATGTCACTCATTGGCGGGAAGACAGATTGCAAATTATTTCAATATTTTACATTAGATAAGATACACTGTGAAGTTATTACATTATTGCGTGGAAAGAACTAGGCATATAGCATCTAATAAGCCTGGAAGTGCTGTTATGAAGCAAGAATGTTGATCTCGTCTATCAGTCCTGGAATGAATGCAATCTGTTGTAAGGAGCATCTTCCAATTGAAAGAGTTAGATGGGAAATGGTATTCTCAGGGACTTTGTAATGAAGGGATTTCCAGATTAATTTTGAGAAAAAAAAAACTTAGTTAAAATGATTTTGCTAAAACATTTTTACTTGGACTTTGATGTCTAAACCCCATCACCAGAGCTGTCTGTGGAGAAGAAGGGCTGAGGGTGGGAGGGGCAGAGAGTGGTCTGCTCAGGGACCACCTTACCTCTGTGCTACTCCTTAAGGCACCAAAAGGAGCCAGGGATTTCTACGCTGCACAGTTTGAAAACCACTAGGGCAGACAATAAAAAGCAATTAGCTTTGAATTCTGTGTTGACACTTGACTCTTGTACTTTCTGGCTCTGTGACCTGAAGAAAGCCACTTATGCTCCTTGAGGCTCAGTTTTCTAATCTCTAAAGCTGGGATAATAATAGCGATTTTACAGAGTAGTTCTGGTGATCTAATCCTATGGTACAAGTGAATGTGCCTTGTGCAGTTTTAACGACTTGAAAGAACAGGTTAATCTTTCATTCAGAGAGGCCTCCAGTTTTCCCCACAGGCCCACATGCCACAGGGAACTCTGGCAGTAAAAACTGTGCTGCCTCAAGTTAGTGCTTGAATATCTCGTGTTTAATAGCTACCCCAAACCCTGTTACTTCTAGGCATGTGAATGAGCCCCATTTTGTAGTGGAGTCTTGTCATCATGGGCAGGGACTTGCTACCTTGTGCCAGGAGTCGGAGTCCATGCATGTTAACAGCACTATCAAGGGTGCAACCTAAAGCTTCAGTCTCAAAGGCCTGACATAAAAAGAAAGGAAACTTTTTTTCTTAGAAGTTTGATTTAGAGCTCCAGACTTCTTGACATTCTTCTTGAGTCTCTCTTATGTTTATTATTTTCTTGAACTTTCTACCTAATTTCTTTCTTTTCTCAACCTTACCTCTTTCTTCCTGCTTTTCCTCATCAATTGCTCCCTCACTCCGTGTATTGATCTTGTGTTTTAATAGTGATTAAAAGTCATGCATAGATACAGTAGGTTTCTGAAAATTTAGAAACTGTACATACATCTTTCCTTACTTGTCATGTGTCTCTTTTGATTAAAAATGGTATTACCAAGTTTCCGCACTTTCCTCTTTCTCTTTGTTCCAATTGACATTGAATTACAAAAGAAAAATCAGTTCCAACTTCAAAAACTGAATCCTGAGGATATGCCAAATCCTCAGGAAAATGCAAAAGCATGTGACTTGTCTTTCAAAAGTAATCTTCAAACAAAAGTTGCAAAGGTATTTTGAGTAATGACAGTAATGCTAAAGTAATAATTCCAAGACCCATTATTAATTAATCACTTGTTTAGTATAAAGTGCTTACTCAGTTCCATTATGTTATTAACTCTTATTCCTTATTATATCCATACGAAGGAGATAACACTGTTATCCTCAGTTTACTGGTGGGAACATGGAAGCACAGAATGATTGAGTTAATTTCTCAGGGTCACATAGCTAGAAAATGAGGAGGTAGTATTCAAACCTTGGCTGACTGCAGAGACTGGCTTTTAACAGTACACTATCACAAAATAAGTTCATAGTTTCCAAGGTGACTGATTGTCACATGATTAATACCAATTGCTCTCCTTCCCAAGTTAAAAGTAAAAAAGATAGAGTTAAGAAGAAGAAAACCTTTGTACTGGTCTGACTCACTTTTAATTTTATGAAACAGTATATAAAAAAGGGAATATTATTTTCATTGATTCATGTACTCTTGGATTCTTCACAGCAGAAGGCTTCAGAGGACTCAACAGATTGCTCCCTAATCATCCAAATCCAGGCATTTTCTCATGAATAAAAGTTTGTAATATTTTCAAACTATTTAGAGATTGGCAGCTGGATACACTATTAATTCCTTTTGGAGCATCCCACTTAAGATAGGCTTTAATGCATGCAGCATTTTATTTTTAATTAAAATACTTAGTTCAGGGAGTATTTATTAATAATTCTAACAGCAGCAGATGGCCTGCTTATGTGTTGTAACAATCTTTACCCAAAATCAGTCAAAATAATTAACAAAATGTAAATTATTAAGCACTTAAATATGTATTATGTATCATTACCATTCCCATAACATATTTTAATCTTTTATGAGTAAAAAAAAAGACAGTTAAATAATAATATATAGAATATTGCATACTAAATGTTCAGAAAACTTGAGTTCCTTATTTTGTTCCATTAGAAATATCATCTGTATTGGTAGCATTTTCTAGCATTCCTGCCACCTAGAAATGGAGTTAAAGACAAAACTAAATAAACAGAATTGTTCTTTGGTGAGAATATTATCTAAAGTGCTTTGCAAAATAATTGCATCAAATATTGAACAGGAACTTGAAAGCCAGGTGTGTCATCATTTTTTGTTCAGACCCTGGAAAGTTCTTAATCTGTCCATTTTTCTGTAATTTGATAGGGTTGCTCTGTAATTTAGGGTTTTAAAATTTCTTGAGAAGTTTTGGCAGAAAGAATCTTCAGTGTTTGAGAGTATTTTTTCCTCTGTCTCCCTTCTCCCTGCCTCATTCTATTTCTTTGACTCTTCAAATGAATAGTATTGCTTTATCTTCCCCATGTTCTTGGATCATCAAAGTGAAATGCAGTTTAGGAACTGTCTTTGTTATCTTTGAGCACTTTATATTTAAGCCTAGGTTTTAACTAGATAATGACATTGAAAATTACATAGACTGAGGCCGGGCATGGTGGCTCACACCTGTAATGTTAGCACTTTGGGAGCCGAAGGCTGGCAGATCACTTGAGGTCAGGAATTTGAGACCAACCTGGCCAACAAGGCAAAATCCCATCTCTATTAAAAATACAAACAATAGCTAGGTGTGGTGGCTCACGCCTGTAGTCCTAGCCACAGGGAGGCTGAGGCATGCGACCTGCTTGAACTCAGTAGGCGGATGCTGCAGTGAGCCAAGATCTCGCCTCTGGACTCCAGCCTGGGCAACAGAGAAGGACTTTGTCTCAGAAAAATAAATAAAATAATACTAATAAATAAATAATAGAGCTAGCAGACTAAAGATCAGTTCATGGTTAGAACTGGGCATAACTCATGTACCAACTTGGTGCAGCGTTTTGGTACAATATGTGTCTGTCTTGAAATTATGGAAACCATGAGTTTCACAGCATAGATCCTAAAAACCATGCTTTGCTGTGGAAACAGTGTTTGTAGACATAGGGATTAAACTACCCCACTTTAATTAAAGTTGTATTTAAATTCAACTTTTAAAACTCATGTTAATTCAAGTATTTAAATTCAATATTTTAATTGAAGTTGTATTTAAATGGTATTTTAAAATTATAATGGCAGCAGTAAAAGAGAACTTAAAGGTCATTTCAACTGTGTGACTTTGAATTTTGTCTTTGTGGGCAATTTGTTTAAATTACCTAAGCCTCAGTTTCCTCACATGTACAGTGAGGATAGGAACAGTACCAACCCGATAGATAAAGTGTGACTATTAAATGAGTTAATAAGGACAAGTCTTTGCTACAGTGCCTGGCATATGATAAGAGACTTTATCTAATCCATCTCACTTCGTTAAAAAACTGAAGAAGAAACTAAGTTTCTTCATCATTACTTTTATTCCCTAGATCACTAAATAGCTAGAAATGCCAGAAACAGAAATGACATATCATCGATTCCAGGTCAGGGTTCTTATTTAATTAGGCATTCTTGATGTCTATTTGTTGGAAAAGAACATTTGTCTCTTAATTTTCCGTTATAATTGGCAACAAATAATTGCATTTGTCTAAAGGAAGAACCACATCAGTAAATTAGTCTTAGAGAGTGTTCAGTGGCTGCACATTTAAATTATTTCCTTTAATTTCTATCAAAAGTATTTTAATATAATTTATAATCTCTCATATAGTTCATCTTAACATTTGCAAATGTTTTGTAGTAAATGATATTTTCATAAATTTTACCCTTTATGTAGTTTAAATTATGTTGTATTTAAAACTGTCAAATGATCACCATAAACAATTAATTTGTGCATTTTAATTTTAGTAATCAAATAAAACAGATTTTCTTTTGCAATTTGACCAAATGCATAAATCAGTAAATCCAGGTGCAACACTTATTGTAAAAATGAATGATTTTATTAATTTTTTGATCATTGAAAACTTTTGCCTTCCAGCAGCTGTCTTCCAGAATAGCTGCTAATACTTCTATATAACATGTGTTAGTTTGTTATGTAAATCACGTATACTGCTTTAAGGGAAGTTTAAGACATATTATATTATACATATGTCATATAAACTGATTTCAAATTTTTTAAAAGATTGGTAAGATAATTTATGAATAGAGTTTTAAAAATATTTGACTACTTGTTATTTACATTTTTATAAAATTTCCTTCTATGTGAGGGCCAAAATAATTTATCCTATGACATGATTTAGCCTAAACCAAGATGGTGATTTATATAACTTGCTTAAAAGACATTAGCAGTTGTATTTATTTCCAGGTTTTTTGACATTGAAGGTTAGTACTTACCACATATAATGCCAACTTAGCAGTGATAATGCATTGTCTGTGTGCAATGTGTGTTTCAGCATTTAGTTCCCTTCTTTTAAGTAGAAACCTGTGGTTCATTCAGGGCGGAGCCACTTCTCCTGGTCCGTAATCTGTCACTATGTTCAAATGTCATCCGTTGAGGTTTTGAGCCTGCCTAGTCCCTGCAGTGTTTGAAGGCAGTTCTTCATTCTGCATTTCCTTCTTAGGTGACTCTGGATAGTTGCTAAGCTTTGTGAAGTGCATGTGCAGTTACCTTGAGGTATCTATGGTAGCATGTATCTAGAGAGTTGCAGACATTAATTATCAACATTTTCTGCTTCATATGGTGGCAGGGAGGAGAATTGGGAATTAAGCATACTAGGGTAGAACTTGAAGGAAAAAAATGCCTTGTAGTCTCTGCACATTTAGCATTCTGTCAGCCTCCTGGTCAACAGATCCTGCAAAACCCCCCAAGTAAAGCAAAGATGCAGATGCTCAGGGCTTGGCAGTCAAAATCTTGGAATATCTCTAGAGTGGGAGTTAGGCTTCATTAACTACTGTCAAACCTTCTTAAAGCCTTTATTCTGCTTGGAGTTTTACGTAAATGAGGCCATGACTCTTAGGATCAGAAATAAGGAGAGGGAGAAAGGAAAGAAACTAAGGTCAATTTAAAAAGTTTATTCTTCTGATGTGAAGGTCTCCTCCCCCAAAACTCAATCAATTTTTCTGAGAATACTTTATGAGGTTTTCAGTATTTTCTGCAGGCTAGTTTTACCAATTGAAAAGTGTTTCCTAATTTGCAAAATGCATTTTGCTTTATTTGAATACATTTTTGGTAAGCTTGTTAAAGTACTCATACCTATATATTTTTTTCTCTTTTATCCATCAATTATCTAGAAGTGAATCTACCTATTCCAGTAACTCCTATCACAGAGATGTTGGTGTTTAATTTTCCTTTTTTATCAAATCATCTCACTAATATTTTGACCTTCAATAGTATTATTACCACGTTAAAAGATAAATCTGGACTCAATTTTTTTCAACACTTAAAGGAATCTGTGTCCATTAAAATTAAAATATTTTCTCTTCTCTCCACTAAGTGATTCTTTACATAAGGACCTTGATATTTCATAGCCACTCAATTCTCATATAAACATTTACTAAACATTCTCGTGTTGACTATATACCTTGATAATATTTCTATCTTTTTTTTTTAAGTGACCCTTCACTCCCTCAAAGTGTTTTTTTTTTTTTTTTTTAATGTTCTTTATACTGGATTGAATCACTTGCTCTGTGAGGGGAGAGATCCTATCTGTCTGGTTGCTGATAAGGTTTCTGGCACAGAGTTGATGCTTAACACATGCTTGCTTGGTGGAAAAAAAGGGACACTTTTCCACTATTGTAATTTAAGTAAAAAGAGGAGGGTAGAGACATCAGATTTCTTAATATGTACCTTGTTGAGAAGAGAAAATAACAATTATTTTCTAGGAAAACTAAAATAGTACAGGGCTAGAAAACACTAGTTAAATATTTAAGCCAACTAGAAAAACAGATTCCTAACAGTCATTTAAAGTCCTAGTGAAAGTATGCCCCAAGAGAAGAGGTTTAGAAACATTTAGCAAAGCTATACTTTGACTTTACTGAATAAAGAAATCTTTAAAAGTAGCCCAGATTTTTATTTTAGCTTCAAAATTTGCCTTGGTTTTCTCATTGAAACTAATTCACAAATGTCAGAGTTTGCATTAGAGTGATATATATGGCTATAATTTAGGTATGTGATTGTGCTGGTCAATGATAATTATGAATTTTATTGGGTTCTATTCAAAGCAGGGAACTTGGATCTCAATTTTATATTTTAGGGTGAGAAGACAGGAGCAATGCAATTCCTAAGGACAGAAGGACCAACATATTGTCAGTTTGGGGTACCATGGGTGCTGTTTTTGTAGATTACCCCTATTTTCTAGCTTATACCTGTCATGGGGGATAATTAAAGCCCTTTCAGAAATTATACATAGATAGATTATTCAAGTCTGTCAGATAAATGTCTTCCTGTCAGGAAGGTTGGCAATTTTTCACTTAGTAAAATCAGGAGGCAACAGTCAGGGACAGCACTAACATAGATAAGGCTAGATCATTTAGAGACTCACATGGAAGACCACTGTCCTCATTATATTATAAAATGACAAAACAATGTCATTTTATGATATAAATCCACCAAAAACTCATTGGTAGATTCTGTTTATGGCCATAAAACCCATTCTCTTGGCTGGGCAGAGTGGCTCACACCTGTATTCTCAGCATTTTGGGAGGCCAAGGCGGGTGGATCACAAGGTCAGGAGATCAAGACCATCCTGGCCAACATGGTGAAACCCCATCTCTACTAAAGAAAAAAAAAATTAGCTGGGCATGGTGGCAGTCACCTGTTATCCCAGCTACTCGGGAGGCTGAAGCAGGAGAATTGCTTGAATCCTGAAGGCGGAGGTTGCAATGAGCTGAGATTGCAGCACTGCACTCCAGCCTGGAGACAAAGTTAGACTCTGTCAAAAAAAAAAAAAAAAAAAAAAAAGATATTGTATTGATTACATAGAGGCCTTTTGATTGAGTAAAAACAAAGTCTGGCCTTGTTTGAGGCAGTTTGAAGTGAGCATATATCCTGGTTTTGGCCTGGAAAATAAAGGGGAATATCTACTAGAGGTTTCTGTGAAGGTTTATTTCACTGATTAAAAAAAACTGTTTTGCCGTTTATTTCCCACTGATCTGGGATGTGGAATTAGACAATAATGGCTGATATAGTGAAAGCCATTTTTTGACTTTCTCACTATAAGTGAGAAAACTAAGGAAGAAAAATCAACATGTTGAAAAGGACAGAGAAATAAATTGAAAGAACCCAGTGTTAGCTGTAATATCATTGCTGCCACTCTGGAACCACCCATCTTCAAACTTATTGTGAGAAATAATTACATGTCTATATGTAAACCATTGACATTTGGCCTTTATATTATTTGCAGCCAAGTGTATTTTAATTGATCCGATTAGGTTACGTTTGAACATGCTCTTGTGTGTACAATACATGCATATTTTAGATAACTATGTAATATAAATATATGCATATCTTTTCATTTTTAGAGAAGGGGATTATAGGTTTGGAAAATTTCATATTGCAGAATCCGTTGAAGTTGATGTTACATAATATTTGCTTCAGAAAATAAAAATCAAATTTATATTATATAAAATATATAATGTGCATGACTCTAATGAACTATCAGAGTGTTTACTTGAACTTGCACTCTGAATGCATACCATAGGTGGCCTTATGATGAATTATGTCAAAATGAATTCAACTTCTCATAACCTACAATGCTCTAATCACATACAGGTCACAAATAAAGTATTTGCATGTATAACTTCTAAAAGGTTATTATTAATCATTAGGGAACATTAACTAGTACTTTAAATGCAAAATACACTAATGGAAAAAAAGTGACTTGCTGTTATTGGTAGCTATATTGGATTTAAATGCCACATTTTTGACATTCCTTCTATCAAGATGTAGAGAGCTTTCCCCTTGAATATGGACAGACATTGTATTAGTGATGCTGTTTCTGTTTCTAGACCCAGGCCTCAAGAATTGGAAGATTCATTTTCCTTCCTTTGAGAAGACCCTCTTAGGCACTAGATAAGAAATCCAACACCTTGACATTTCATGTTATGAAGATCCCCAAGCTAGCCACGTGGACAGGCTCCAGGGATAGAAAGGGAGGGAAAGAGACCTCCATCAATTCCCAATTGTTCTATTCCTCCCAGCTTAGATACTAGACATACGGGGGAAGAAGTCTTCAAATGACTTCAATTTCATCTGTCATGTGACTGCAATCATGTGAAAGACCCAGAGCAGAACTCACCCAGGGGAGCCTGTCAGCTCTCAGAAACATGAGGAAATAATAAATTATTTTAAGTCACTAAGTATTGGGATAATTTGTTATGTACCAATAGATGACCGGTGTGGTGACCAATGACTAATAAAAAGAACATTATATCTGTGGCAAAATATTTCTACACTTTTGAAAAAAAAATTGAAAAGGGAATACATTTAAATTAGGTTATCCAAATTGGAAAAGTCTATTTTCTGCCTATCTTAAAACACAAAATATGTCTATTGCTACACGGATTAAAAAGCTGCTCAACATGAGTGGCAATGTTATGTGCATAGCCCGTTTTATCTTTTGTCTATGTCCAGTGGATTAGATGGGTGTGCCTTCTGTTTTAGAATATCCAGTCTTCTTTCTGTCATCCTGATCAGTGATGCAACCAAAAAATTGAACACTGATATAAAGATTTCCTTTTTCTCCTGCAGAAAGTTCTTGCCCTTGAGCAGGATTCAGTAGAAACCTGCAATATTTGAAGCAGTCACCTAGCAGTTGTTTAACATGGATGACTATGCCCTGCAGCCTTATACAGAAGGAGATAGAGCAGGTTGTCAATTATTTCTGCACTCAGGGCTATGGACTAACAATATGCTTGAGTGAGGCAGAGGTTACACATCAGCTGCAACCCCACAGGCAATCCAAATCTGCCATTAATGGTAAGGAAGTAAGAGTTTCAACAATGTTGAGTTTCATTGGTTGTTATTTCCCAGGGAAGCAAACTTGGACCAGGATGTAATAGTTCTTGTTAAGATAAGTCAGTGCATCAGCCAGAAGATGAACAGGTAAGGAATGGCAGCAACATGTCATCAAATTATAGTTCGAACTCCAAGGTCTATGCATTTTCAGGCCTTTATGACTCTGAGACCTGCATCTTACTGACAGCACATGCAATCTGAGAGTTTCTGTGCATGTTGCTTCCTATGGAATAAAACTGTCGCATGAATTTACCTTATTGTCATTTTCAGATATAGCCATTTTGCAATGTTAAAACTATGGAGATACCTAATGAATTGATTAGGGCATCTAATTAGAAGTCTCAGATTCAAACTTTGACATGATTTAGGGTAGTCTGTGTTGAACATATTTGTTAAGTTGTAGAAGGAGGTGGTAAAGACATCAGCCATATATATTCTATGTGAATTGTTGGTAGGATAGACACTGATCTAACAAGTTTTAGGTTAAATTAGTTCCAGGGCAACAAATATTGAAATAGTCCCCAAGGCAAGGCCATTTCACATGAATGTCATTTATTTTTCTAACCAAATGAAGTCTCTTCTTCTTTGAGAATGCTGTGCTCCTTTATAGCATGTTATGGGGGTAGTTTCAGTCCACATGCTATGGGATGTCACAGTCCTCCAAGATATTTCTTTTGATCTTTCTTATATTAGATTTAAAAAAAATTCTGTTTCCTTTTTCACATATTTATCCAGATGTGTGGATAAATCTAATGAAATAAGAAACACAGGTTATTCTACTTTTAGATTGTATGAAATATTTATCATTTTTCCCTTTCTTGACTTAAAACTTAGTAGAATAGGTTGGGTGTTAACCATAGCCCTACCAAGGCCCTACCTTTTTTTTCACTCTTTTCTCTCTCCGCCTTCTGCTATTTTCCTCAGAATTGTAAATGCAGATTTTAACTAATCTTGGAGTTTAGGAGATAGTTGAGGGAGAATCATCAGTGGCAGACGGTTTTTCCTCTGAATTACTCATTATGCATCGGCTTCTGATATTCACAGGACTGGGATTTTGCAATGCTTCTATGAAGCAGCCAATGGCTCTGAATTTAGTCAAAATGAGGAAACAATCAGGAAATAAACAGGAATTAAAGGAAATGAAAGTCATAAGGAACAAAACCACACTAGTATGTTAAAATATTATTTTCCTCCTTCATCAAATACTGTGAATCCACTTTAGGTAGAACTTTTCTTCTTTCAGCTACTTCCTCACATACTTTTTATTTCCCTTTCTTTATTATTTTTATTTTTTGAGATGGAATCTCACCCTGTTGCCCGGGTCGGAGTGGATTGGCACTGTCTTGACTCACCACAATCTCCGTCTCCCAGGCTCAAACAATTCTCCTGCTTCAGCCTCCCGAACAGCTGAAATTATAGGCACCCACAACAACACCCTGCTAATTTTTGTATTTTTAGTAGAGATAGGGTTTCACCATGTTGGGAAGGCTGCTCTTGAACTCCTAACCTCAAATGATCTGCCTGCCTCAGCCTTCCAAAGTGCTGGAATTACAGGCATGAGCCACCATGCACCCAGCCAGCTCATGCCTTTTTTTAAAATGTCTATTTCAGATTTCTGGATAGGGACCTAGGATACTTATACTATCCAGGGTGTGACTACATCTTCTCTCCTGGCTATTAGTTTTGTTCTTTATTATTAGCACAGAAAACTAAAGCAGTCAACTTTTTGAAAATTTTGATAGGAAATTATGGTGGTTAGATTTACGTGTCAGCTTGGCTAGACTTCCGTCCAATCTGCAGTTATTTAATGAAGCATTAATTAAGGTATTGCTGTATTTTGCAGATGTGATTAAAGTGCATAATCCGCTGACTTTAAATAAGATTGCCTGAGTGGCCCTGATTCAATCAGGTGATAGGTCTTAAAAATACAACTGAGGCTTCTCTGAAGAAGGAATGTCAGCTGTGGCCAGCAGCTTCAGCTTGTGCCTAAGAGTTTTCAGGCTACCCTTCCTGAAGACTTGTGAACATGTCTAGCCAGCTCCCATAATCTGTAAGCCAATTCTCTGCAATAAATCTCTTAATATCTATCTCACGCTAGTTCTGTATTTCTGCTTGGACCTGTCTCATACAGGGACCAAGAGTGAATGGGTGATAATGTCTGAAAATGTTGTTTTCCTGTGGGGAAAAAAGTATGCTTTTTAAATGCTTTCAAGGAGGCTTTACATGTTGGCCTTACAGGTTCTGCCCTGCACAGTTCTCAGTGGCACCATTTGTATATCTTATGTTTTAAAGGACACCTCCTGAGGATTTTCAGTGTGATAGTTTTGGTTTTAATGCTGTTCCTTAAAGGAGCAAAAATGTGGCAATCTGAGTCACTGTAGACGTCAGCTGTCTTGGGCTTCAGACACCAGATGCTGTGGATTGCTTCTCTACCTGTGCGTAAAAGCAGTCCCGGAGTACCCGGGTTCTGAGAGAGTATTATTGAATCCATCTATTAGCCAAACTGCAGAGAATGAAAGATGAGCCTAGCTCATAAGGAATTGCTGCCATTGAGGTTAAATAGTTGTGCTCCTAAAAGCAAGACATCCTTTAGATGGAGGCCTTGCTGTTTGGTAGAGGACTAGGTACTGTAAATTAGATTTCCAATTCTGGTATTGGAAAATAGCATGTAAGTCATACTGTTCTGTGGAGCTGGTTGTCTAACCACCAACCTAGTCATTACCAAGCAGAGTTGTACTTTCTGGACCCTCTCTGGAGAGGGTTACTACTCTGTCAGAGATGACAGAAAACATTTACTGAGTAGAATATGTATCTATTTTTTCCAGTATTTTCTTGCATTTCCAACTTTCTTTCTTCCTGTGTTTCATCCTCACTTCCTGATGTCTGTTAGTTTCACTTAAATGATTCAGTAGGGAACTCACAGTTCTGATAAATTATTCTTATAAAAATGAGATTGTTTGGCTTATGATAATATTACTATACCTTTGTCAGGTCTTCAAAGGAGGTTTTACTTCAGATGCTTAAATGTCAGAGCACCCTATACAATTATCTAGAAGCACGGAACTATCCAAAATTATTTTACAAAACCCCCCATCTTTTAAATTCTATCTAACAACTGTCAGTATTGCAGTGTCAGATCACCCAGCAGCATATGTGTGACCCCACGGTATGCTGTCTTTTTAGAAAGCATGCACTCTTTTGCTTTCCCTAGTTCTTTTCTCCATCTGCCTGCTGACCCATGTGGCTGCTTTAACATCCACCTCAGTGGAAGCCTCATACCTGCCTGGCCAGCAGAAAGTAACACAATGACAGCAGTTTCTGTGGGACTGAAGAGGAGGGGATGAGAAACCTTGGATGTCCTGTCTTTTTCTGGACAGCTAAAATTAAGATAGAGGACAGCTCCAGGAAAAGTCATGCCCTGGAATTTTCAATCAGCATGCATCGGTTTAGAGAGTGGGTGAATAAATGGGCAATCTATTTCAGGGCAGTTTCCCTTCTGGAAGAAGGGGCAATTTGTTTTAGGGTCACATGCTGGGTAACTATCTGCATAAGAAACCCTAATAGTTTGCAGCACAAGCGATTCATGAGAGAACCTTGTGACGACTTTTTCAGGAGGGTTAGTTTATAATGAATCAGAATCTGTCAACAAACTGATCAAGATTGTGTTCACCCCAGTAGTCACCGAAAGTGTGTTCAGGGTGGTAACTACTTCCTTTGAGAGTATACAAGATTATTTACAGGCTAATTTTTATCTGAATTTCTTCCACACTTTTTAACATGACATTTAACTGGTATAATTTCTTCAAATGATCATGTAGACAGTTATGTTGAGAGACCAAATGCCTGTTTGCTGAATTACATGAAGCAAAACAACATTTTAACAGGAAACTAGCAAATACGTTATTTTTGCCCTTAGCCCTCAAAATGACCTTTTTTTTCGTTAAATGTAGAGAGAAGTAATTTTTCTCATTAGAAAAGGACATCTATTTTTAAAAAAGTAATCTGTTGGGCTCAATAGATTGAAATTATTGTCTTGTCTGCATAAGACTACATAAAAGCCATATGGAGGGGGTTACACTGATAGAATGAAAATGTATTGATAGTTTTAAAAATACTTAAAAAGCTATATAAATTATCGAATGGATGTGTTCAAGGTTAAGTTATATTAATGCCAGTGGACATTACACCAAGCATACATGTGCTTGCCAGATTTTATTTCGCGGTTTAAAATTTATTAGAACCTCAGACTCACATTAAAAGTCTCATGTGTGGTAAAAACAAAGATTCCCTTAAACCTCTGTGAACTGAAATTGCCATGTCTCATATAGCTTCAAAATTTTACACAAGAAGGCTGTGGTAAGATGAAAGCTATGTTCTGTGACAGCCTCTGTGGTATTGTTGTGTCTCCAGCTCTCTACCCTTGAACAATCCTGTTTGGTGACTTCTGTGTCTCTGTGGGTAACTCAGAAAATCTGATGTAACATCTTGGAAGGCACAACTCCAGGCTAACTGATCAGAAAACACTTACAGAGCTAGCCCAGACTATCAATTAGCTTTCTAAATCTTCATTTTGTTAAAACAGAGATTGTCATAATGAAAAAGAAGACAATTTGTTCCCATATCTCTGTCTCAAAAAGTATCTTTGTTCACTGATGATCCAAGGACCGTTCCTAAAAAATGAAGTTGGTCAAAGGCAATCAAAGGCAACTCATTATTTTGGAGAGAATTCAAACTTTGAGGCAGCTGACTCTTCTGTTCAATAATAGCAATCTCTTCAATCACTGTTAGGTCGATAGTGAAATATTTGCTGTGGATGTTTCTGGAATGATGTGAAGCCAGCTCTTTGGAGAGCATGGATAATCTCAGGGTAATCTAAGCAATCCTTATGTGAGGTGTCAATGTGCTGAACTGAACAATGCCTCTGATACAGATCTGTGGATCATAAATAATAAAAAGCTATTTTAAGAGATTTCATAGTCCCAACATAAAATCACCTCTGACTATATACATGACAGGGCAGATCTCAGTGGGGGAGAGAAGAAATGTGAGATTTTCGAGTATCGGTAGTAAAGATCAGAACATGGTAAAAGCCCAATTACATCAAAGTTGAAGGACCTTTAAAAAACATTTTTTTAAAGTGGTGTGGTTTTTTTTGTTATTACTATATGTGCTATAATTTTTGCTCTATCTTTTGTTAGCTATCAATATTTTAACTTTTCCTCTCATTACTAAATGTGCTTCAGCACTTCTGGGACAGAGATTATGAGATTTTCTATATTTAGCTGATCTCATCCTGTGAATTTACTCAATAATTAAACTTCTAGGAAGATGCATTGCTAAAAACAAGTGGCGGGTCAGTTTTGACTGCAATGCTGTATAAATTATTGACATATAGCTTTAGAAAACAAGCTTAATAGCCTATTATAAAGCTTATTTGAATAAAAAGACAAAAACAGTCACTCATAGAAATTGTCTAGCAGCACTTCACAGACAATTGCACAAATTATCCAAAGTTGGCCATGACGTAAGCTCCATTCCATTTATAATATGACACAGTTGATATGGACCACTGCTTGCAGGGCAATATCTCAATTATTTTAAACAGAAAACGTTAACACATGCATTCAATTAGAGCTCAGTTTTAATCAGTTGCAACCTGGCCTAGGCAATGTCACTTTTCAAAGAAGCAAAACCTTCTTTCAAACAATTATGAGACTTGAATATATTGTATTCATGAGATGAAGTTGTAATTCTAAAACACTAAAGGTGCTTCTGCAGAAATATTTAGTAGCAAATTTGCCTGCGAAGCATTACAATTGTGAAGAAAAAAGCTTGGGCAGGCTGTGACATGTTACCATTGGCACATTTAGAGGGGGCTTACCTAGTAAGTTAAAAATTTCATCTTCAAAATTCAAAATCTAGACTATGACAAATTATTGTACAGAAACACTATTTTATATGTTCCTGATTAATAAGATTAATGATTTATGACTGGTAGAGCATCAATGAATGAATTATGATTTTGAATTAATTTACAAAGGAAAACATACATGGATAGTAATATTGATACATTCACATAAATCTAAAGTATTTCTTATATTTACAATAAAATCTGTTTGACAATACCTGCCAGGTGTTTAAAGATACCATTTCATATTATTAACTGTATCTATTCAATCAGTCATTTTCCAAATATTGAAAGTCTTCAGAATGATACAAGATCCTCCATGTGGGCATAATGTGATGCTTTACATATAAGGGTAATCAGTCACTTTTTTAGAAGGATGTCAATGGATATTTTAATAATTTAATGTCCTTCTTGATTGGATTATGTTTTGTAATGCACACAGTACAAAAACATGAGGGTCAGAGTTACATGATGCTACTAAAAGCATTCTACAATTTATCAAGATATGTGTGCATGTATACACAAACACATATGTGTATATATGTATTATAACCATGTATAAAATTTAATATTAAATTTCAGACTCATATTTAGTTGCCACATCCTGGTAGCAGCATCTGATTGGACTGGTGTCTGCTGTGATGTAATTATCCTAAAAAGATGTCAAATCTTTTAAAATACTACTCTGTGTCAAACAAAGTGATCAAGATAAGCAACACTGCTTATTCTAAGTCTCTGGTATATATTAGTACATTTTACTGTTCACATGACTTCTGATCAGATTCCTTATGTATTGTGGATTTCAAACACAATTGACACAGATAATGAAAATTTTCAGAAAAAGATTTATAAGAGCAAGATAAAACAATGGGATCATTTAGCTAAGAAGAGGGGAGGGTTAGAGGTTAAAGTACTTAATGTTGAAAGTATGATAAACAGAAGCTGGATATGTACACAAGTGACAGACCAAAAAGAAACTGGTGTAACTGCCAATAGCTGTGAGCACCCACATATAAAAGACCCTTGTTCAACCTGGGGATTGTTTTCATCCCTGAGAAGTTCTATAGTTAGCAAAAACAAGTTTGAAATGTTAAGAACTCAAAATAGTGTTTTAAAGATCATGTTTCAAGATTGTTCCTTTAAATTTTTTTTGAATCATTCATTTATAGCTTGAAATTTAACATCTTTAATACGTTTATTCTCTTTGTTTAGTTTTCACGGGAAGTAAACTGCCCACATAGTGCCTATTAAAAATAAAACATATTGGCCTTTTGTTTTCTAAGAGCCTAGTAATTCATCTATCTATATATTTATCAATCAATCAACTCTCAGATGAAGAATAAATTGATCTTTTTTTTCTTTCCCATTCTTAAAGTATGGATCATTGATTGCTATCAGGTTTTTATATTTAAGACAATTTTATTGAACCCAGATTATATAAAAAGAATCACAGGTTTAAAATTTTCATCATACAGTCATAAGACTGTATTATTTAAACCATAGCTGTTGAAAGTTAACTGGACATGAGTTCCAACTCCCACCCTGTTCCTATGTTTCTCTTTAGTTATTTAAACTACAAATTCATGAGAAGAAGCAAACATGATGGTTTAGTTGTTTACTTCTGCTATGTGACATAAAAATTTGGGGTAAAAACAATTGCTCTACAACCATTTGAATTTGTTTAACTGCTTGCTGATTAAATTAATCCTACCTAGAGCTAAATAATAGACAATTTTTGATTAGTCCTGCTTATTCCTCTTACTTATATTCTTCAAAAGTTTGATGTTTTGAACCAATAATTCCCTGTCTTCTTCCTAAATTTACCATCTGGTACTGGCTTGTAAAATATGGTAAGAAAATGTGTATACACACACACACACACACACATATTTGAGAAATAATTCTATTGTGGATGAGTGGCTAAATGCTGACATTGTATGGACTGGAGGATCTTAATTCTCTCTGTTAGCTTCATGATTATAGGCTGCAGTTTTATTCTAGATTTTTTTATGAAATTCAAATATGTATCTAATATAAGCTAGTCATTGCTTGGTTACAATTGAAAAATGATTTTCATTAAAGTTTATAGAGTTATATGACAAACGAAAAATTTTAGATCCCCGCAATTATTCATTAAGATGTTTTATAAGATTATTTTGAGGAAGGGGGTGGGGAGTTGGGGAGAGATAGCATGGGGAGAAATGCCAGATATAGGTGATGGGAAGGAAGGCAGCAAATCACATTGCCATGTGTGTACCTATGCAACAATCTTGCATGTTCTTCACGTGTACCCCAAAACCTAAAATGCAATAAAAACAAAAAAAGATTATTTTGAGGATATACGTATGTAATATATATGCAACTGGGGATTAAAAAATCATGTCTCTTTTTAGGGATCCAACTGGGTCATGATTTAGATCATGAAAAGTATCTTTTAATGCACCCAAGTTTGTTCTTTAAGAAATTTACCCCAATGCTTTCCCTCTCTGAACATAACCTGGTGAACCTTTTTCCCTTTGTAGTTATTCAACTCAACTAAATAACTTTCTGTATTGACACACTAAGCATTAGAAAATCAAAAAGAAGATGGTGAAGTTTCACAGTCAGTACTTGATTTGATATTCCTTTAAATTTGAATCATGACCCAGCTGGATCCCTAAAAAGAGGCGTGATTTTTATCCCAAGTTGCATTCTATTGAGCTGCTCTGTGAACTGACTTCAGAAGTATCTGGGAACACAGAGGCAGGTGCAGGAATGGTTTAGAGATTGAGGTAGACACAGAGATTAAGTTTTTCTGAGTCTCCTCCACCAGCAAGGGGAAATAGTGTTTCCATAGCAATTAAAGGATTCCACATGCTAAAAGGGACATGATGGGTTGTCATTTCTACTCACATTGTGGAATTTCACTCATCAGATACATTCTTAGGAAATCTTGCCTTCTAATTTTGAATAAAGTTAGATTTTGATAAGATGTCAGTTTATGTGCCAGCAATAGGTCTCCAAATCTGTATCTTCCGTAGAAAGCCAATTTAATTTGTGACTATTATGTAATTCATTTGAGTAGGCTGAGAGTCAGAATAATGGCAAACTGAAGAAATCAACTCTAACTGATTTTATAATCAGTCATATAACTAAACCACTACCACCTTTCTCCCCTTTAGGAAATGACTGCTGGAGTTGCCAAGAACTCCTTCCTGTCCTGTTCTCTTCAAAGATCTCTATAAAATTATATTTTCCTATAAAGCTCACAGTACACTTTCATTTCAAAGAGCCATGCAGAGATTTGATGTATTTGCAATTGTGTAAAATTATCTTCTCTAAAACACTTTGGTGTCTAAAATTTGAAGCTCAGGGAAGTTAAAATGCCACCCATCAGGATTCTCCAGAACACAGGGGAGGCTCTGAGGGGTTAAAGCCAATCACTAGGACCACGACTACTGCCAATCATCCCACACCTGGACAGACTCAAATTGAATTTTAGCCATCCAGTGCACATGCTCAGCCCTTGAGAGGAAAGAAAAAATTCCCTCACATGGGGGATGTAGGCAGAAACAGTGGCCGAAATGGAATCCATTGCATCAAATGGCTTGTGTGTTGATTGAATTTAAAATTGAACTTTCTTATTCCCCGATTTTTGCTTCAGAGATATGAGAAGGGGGAGGCAGATGTCTTGTAAATAAAAAATGTGACTCAGCTGCAAAACATGGAATGGGGGGAATAAAGAGCTTCATTGTTCATTTTTAAAAAGGAAGAATAGGAATCTGTGTAACAAATGGTCTTGGCAGTTACTAGAAATCAGCTTCTGCACAACAAATCCAAATATTGTGATGCTTCTCTGTTGTGGGTTTTACTAAATTTTAATGAGAGTGTTGAAACGACTTCCTATGAAAAATATCACTGGTATCTCTAGAAATCTTTTTCCTTTTAGTTATCAAAGCTTCCTTAACACTTTTAAAGAAATAGAAATAAAACAAAATAAATATCTTTCAAAATATTCTTTGTCAAATAAAATATATTTGTACTCTGACAGAAGGTGAATGTTTACACAATGGCCTACCTATTATGCTCCACTTAAAATTTGCAGCAGACACTTAATCCAATAATTTGAAAATGTTTCAGTTTACTTAATTTTCTCAAACTCCATTATTTAAGAAAGGAAGAGACAAGGCGGCCAGCTTCAGTAGGAGCAGACATCATTTTGTTGCAATGCAGCAGATCCGAACATGCTATTTTCAGTACGTATTAGAGTTTTCTTACTTTTGTTTTTCCATCAAAATCATACACTAGAATTCGATATTCTCCTTTCAAATAAAGAAAATTCCCTGTTGTCTTGAAGAAAGTTGTTCTTAGCCACCTTGAATTTAAAGAGGAAAACTCCAACAGCAGTCAATAAATAAGAAACACATTGGTTACTTAAAAATTCTCTCTTGGGTATTGTCCAAGAGAGTCTAGGGACCTGGGGAAATAGAGTATTTTAAAAGAAACAAAAACATACTTTACTGAAAGAGGTATTGAATTTCTTCATGAATGTTTTTATGTTTAGGCTCTGTTGAACTAGGGAATAGGGATTTAAACAGCCTGCATCTTCTTTTAATGGTGGATCTTGGTTGCATAGCCATCAAATGATAAGAATTACAGGAACATTGGAGGTTCCATTTGATTCTAAAAAAAGATATGACTATAAAAAAAGTAAAAGTAGATGGATGATGGGCAAAATCTTGTCTAGAAACTAAGTTCCCAGTGAGAAATACATCAGATAAAATCAAGGTCCAAAGACAACCAGATACTATAGGTCCTGTATTTTAATTTGTTGTATTGAAAAAAAACTTTGAAAATATATACAAGATGTTGTGGTACCACTGAGGAAAATTAGAAGGCTTTATTCTTGATCCAAAAGAACATAGATTCAAGTGATGGGGGTGGGATTAAAAATTTTCTTAAAAAAAAAGCAGGTATCCTAATTTATTAACAATAATAATATCAGGCCAGGTGCAGCGGCTGATGCTTACAACCCCAACATTTTGAGAGGCCAAGGTGACAGGGTCACTTGAGCCCAGGGGTTTGAGACCAACCTATGCAACATAGTGGGACCCCATAACTACAACAAAATAAAATAAATAAAAAATTAGTAGGGTGTGGTGGTGGGCAACTGTAGTCTTAGCTACTCAGGAAGTGGAGGTGGGAGGATCACTTGAGTCCAGGAGAGAGGCTGCAGTGAGCTGTGATTGCACCACTGCACTCCAGCCTGGGCAACAGAGAGATATTCTGTCTCTAAAACAACAACAAAAACCAGTAGCAATATTAGAAAGAGTGAGGGAAAAGATCTTCAGAATAGTCACACAAAAAAGTAACTGCGTGTCTTTGATAATTATCAGACACAGAAGAAATATATCAATTATAGAAATGTTCTTATAGAAAACCTAAAAAATAGATATATGGACACAGCCACTGTAAGCATTTTTAGCATATTTTCTTTCATTCTCATTTCTGTGTTTGCATGAATGGAATATTTTTTCATTTTTTTATTTTTATTTTTTTAATGTTTTTATTTTTATTTTTTATTTTTTGAAAGAAAGAAAAAGAGAGGAAAGAAAGTGAGAGTGAAAGAAAGAAAAAAAAGAATGTACGAGAGAAAGGAAGAGGAAGAGAAAGAGGGAGAGAGAATGGGATTCTTGTTCTATTGCCCAGGCTAGAATGCAGTCTAAAAATGGGTATTAAAAACCTCTATTATGCCAATAATTGTGCTTAACAATGGAGACAGTAAGGAATAAGAGATGAAAATAACAAACAAGCAGCCAACCAATATTTTATTTAAACCTGTGAAATGCTATGCAATTGCTGAGGAGTGATTTACTTCCAATTACGTGGTCACTTT